>JALPQI010001379.1:0-135021 GCA_025490895.1 Thaumatotibia leucotreta | reverse complement strand
CGTTATTGTTTTCGTGAACAATGACTTGATAAACCGTGGAATCGATATCCATGTTGATTTTTACTGTTTGCCCTTTTTACAACATTCAAGGATTGATTTCTCAAAAACTTAAAACACGTCTTTACTCATTTATATTTAGGGATACTCCTGTGAAATTTGGGATGAAATAGGTATTTTAATTGATCAAGTTTCGCCATACAAACCCTGGACCCCTATCGCACCCCCTAGGGAGTGGATTTTGACCTAACCATTTTTAGAGCTTCCCTACACCCTCAAAGAAACCTACGCACTATATTTGGAATCTCTAGAACCATAAATGAACATGATATATAAATAAATAATAAAATTATATTGATATTTTTCGAAATTTACCCCATAACACCATAACCGTGTACAAAGTATTTCATGTCCGCCGCGTTAAATTTTAAAATCGTTATTGTTTTCGTGATGTACGACTCGATAAAGTATAAAAACGATACCCGTCGTGATTCTTTCACTTCGTAACCCTTTTTAACTTTTTGAGGGGTTGAATTTTCAAAAAACCTTAAACATTCCTTTACTCAATTACTTTAAAGAATACTCTTGCGAAGTTTCGGATCAAATAGTTCAACTAATCTTATTTCGCCATACAAACTTTGGACCCCCATTTCAACCCCTTAGAAGGTGAATTTTGTAAAATTCCTTTCTTAGTGCTCGTCTACACCATAAAAGGAACCTACGTTCCAAATTTGGAGTCTATAGGACCAGGGGTTTAGGCTGTGCGTGCATCTTTATAAGGGAGCTTCTTCTTTTATATATATAGATAAAAGATAAATAATAAAATTATATTGATATTTTTCGAATTTTACCCCATTATACCATAACCGTGTACATAGTATTTCACGTCCGCCGCGTTAAAATTAAAAATCGTTATTGTATTCGTGATCTACGTCCCGATAAACCATAGAAACGATAACCAACTTGATTTTTTCACTTCGTCACCCTTTTTACCTTTTTCCGGGGGTTGAATTTTCAAAAAACTTTTAACATACCTTTACTCAATTACTTTAAAGAATACTTTTGCGAAGTTTCGGATCAAATAGTTCAACTAATCTTATTTCGCCATACAAATTTTGGACCCCCATTTCAACCCCTTAGAAGGTGAATTTTGTAAAATCATTTCTTAGTGCTCGTCTACACCATAAAAGGAACCTACGTGCCAAATTTGGAGTCTATAGGACCAGGGGTTTAGGCTGTGCGTGCATCTTTATAAGGGAGCTTCTTCTTTTATATATATAGATAGCCAATAAAAACTTTGATGGACCAATCTTAACTATTTTTAAATAACGGATTAAGTTTTTACAGGTTAATATTGAAATTCATTACCGTGATGCATGGATGAGGGGGTGACACTTGTCAACTAAAATTCAGGACCGTTTTGAAAGGCAATTTAATATGGCGTGCGGCTTCCATGTTTTGTTTGTAGCATTTTTAACTTAATAACCTAACCCCGTCCGATATTTTCGCTTTCAATAAGGACGGTTAGACATTTAATCGTATAATGATATTCCTTCCTTATAGTAATAGCGACTAACTTTTTACTAAAACGCTCACATATTATTAGCACTTTAATCGCATTGATTTCTATACATCTTAAGACTATAGGATCATTTCCTAAGACTATGGGACATGAAGGGAAAGTACTCTAAAAATTGCTGATAGACTGTTTGATAAAAACATACTTTAATCACATTTTTAGTAGCGAGTAATACTGCATTCATAGATTTGAATGACGTAGTTATTTTTAGAGGTATAAAAATATGTATCCTACATATCATGGATACATAATTTTCTTGTAATGTTAATCATCAATTGTGTTATTTTTTAGTTAAACGTCCCACTTTGTCGCTTACCATAAAGACGAGATTTCCTTGTTTCTTCATATGAATAAACTGACAATGCGACTTAATGGCAAACGACAAAGTGGGACGTTTTACTAAACTCACTCACAATTTAAGTAATTTCTTTAGCTGCATGTTCTCGATTGGCACCATAGAAACAGGAGAAGTTTATTTTTCATATTTGAGTGAGTTCGATTCCCAGACGCAGCAAGCATTTCTTAGAAAATCTGAAAATACTTTTTTTTTCAATTACCCTTTTTAAGATGTTTATATTAAGGTATACTTCCCCTTTATGTGCCGTAGCTTTGAGACGTACTGTCCTATACAACAGCATAACAGATACCTAATAAACTATAACTGAGATAAAAGACTCAACCAAGCTTACAAATTTAACAACGATTAAGATATCCGATATCCACTTTGTATCAGTATAAGCATCATATATCATTCCACGAAAACAAATTAGAACCCATTCGGTATGTACTCCACGTATTCAGTTAAAAAGTGACCCGGCGTCGCGCCATACATCACAGAAGGGTGTGGAACCCAATGGTCTGTGTGATGGGAAACGTGGACAGAATATATGAGATTTTAAACTATTAGAATCCTAAAAAGTGCTGAAATTGGTAACGTGGTAGAACGTGACTGAGTGAAAGTTACCGGTTTCTTTTTGGCTCTGATATGATTTCTTTTAATAAGAGATGGGTTGAGAGATTCGTTACTTTTTTTTCTACTCCCGTACTTTTATTTGTCATTTACATGGTCGTCAACACACCTTTAAGCCCCTACCTTACAAATGTGAAGATAAGTCTATATTGTCTATTCCCTATAAACGCATTCGGGTTTACACGCAGTGCGTTTTTTGCATTTTAAGACACCTCGTGTATACAAGACTTAATGAAATACATGGCTGCCAACCTAATTTTAAATGTCATTTCTGATGAACAGTAAACCATAGAGGAGCTTTCTTTTTTAATTTTGATGCCTCCGCCCGAACTTGATGATTAATAAAATTGTGTTTGACTAAGAATATTTCTCAAATTTACAATTTTATTTGAAAATAAGATAATGATTGTATGCAACATTGTTTAACAGAGTCAAAAATGCTCGTGGCGTCTTTAATAACAGGTACCCACGCCACTCACCTTTTTTGACCTCTCTTAAACAAGGGTTGCATAAAATACTATTTCGGTGTCACGAGCGAAGTCGTTATACGACAGACTTTTTTGATAATGGGATTGGATTATAAGTATGACAGTATGCTTTGTTCACTTTCTTTATCTATCTAAAATATTACAAGTAACATACGACGATAAACGCAATATAGTTAGGTAAATATCAAGTATCATTCAAGTTAATGTGCAATGGAAATTATTATTGTGTAACAGTTTTTTTTTAACATAAAATTATTATTTATTTTAAAGTTACACCACATCTCTTATACAAGAAATTTGGAGCCAAAATCATGTTGTTTTTGTTCATATCTTAAAGTTCCACATTTTAGAGCATAAGTCTAACAATTCTCCATCTTGATACACTCTGTTTAAATTTACAAAATCCTTCGAAACACACCAAGGTAATACTGCCGTCCTGCTTTATCGTTATTTCTTGGATTAGAAGAGTTTTCAAACAGAGTGTACATCTTTATGCATAAATGTATGTAATACAATTTTTTATATGCGGCCGCTTAGCCTAAATCTATTAATATTACACTGCGAATATTCTATTAATTATGTAATATAAGTGCCAATCAACTTTTCGATCGACATTATTTTGTCCCGTAACACAGGAGACAATTTCATCAAATTTGCTAGAAAAAATGTTTATAAATTGTACATGCGTTAGGTCTTACACGTTCACATCGAACGGTCACACAGGTTCGACAACGGTTTTTCATTGTGAATATGTGAAGTATTAATTGACGTACATTTCTATGTTCAAAGTCACGCAGAAGACAAAAAATATGTCGATGAAAAAGTTGATTGGCCCATGAATTCCATAAGGTTATTATTATTTAATGACCCGCTTAATTATTTACTATTCACTTAACAAGCAATCTCCTTACACAATCAGATTCCCAAAACTACTCAGGCAGGCTTTGTCGTCAGACAGCTTTATACCTCCGCCACGATTTAAGACCACACTTACTTAGCATACCCTATTACAACCAGCAATTTACCTTCTGAATCTGTATGCAAGATCTTCTCAAACTATACTAAACCTTAGTTCTGGAACCTAAGGTTCCATCCATTGCAGGCAACCCTTGCTTTGCGAGTTTTGCTAGTAGAAATTCATGCCTTAGGCAAGAGACTAAAGTCCAAATTTGTCTCTAGAGAATCTTGCCTTGCAGAATCACTAGTATCTATCCCTTTCGTAACTCCCACATCCGTATCAAAGGATAATCGTCTTTATTGTTCAAGAATACAGGTTAATTTTCTATGCTCTGTTTCTAGTTGTTCTAAGACTAATTTACACTATTGGCTATCAATGTATCGTTTCGATTAAGAACTAAATAGATCTATTGTGTTGTCGCTATGCGATTGTCCTGTCTAGGATATGGGGACATAAGTTAGGGCTTGAAATAACCAGTTAGAGGCAAGATAGGGTGAAATTAACAGAGAACAAAGGAGGCTTATAATAAAGCATTCTATTGTAGCTGTTTATCTGTTCCGTGATGTAATAGTACATTACGATACAAGCGCGGATAAAATGAAGAGTTTTAAATCGCCATGAGTTACGGATTTTCTTTTCACATGACTCCGAAGTTTCGACCTAACGTAAAATGAACCAGTTTTTGTACCAGTGCATAATAAAGCACCATCTGTACGGAAAAAATATTTTAACATAATTATTGTAAGGAGTTGGATTATCAGTTCAATTATTCCCTACAAATGCTGGAAAAAACTATCGTTCAAATTCAAATTCAAATAATTTATTGTATTCCAATTTTAAAACTCATCTCATTGTTACGGGTCTTTCGAGCTCAAAATTGAGTCGATTTCTTCTTTTTGTCTAGTTTTTATTTGCAAACCAAAAACAAAAATTACAACAGTTTGACATGTGTTTGAAAAACCAAACATATTAATCACATTTAATATGGAAGACCATTTTGATACCTCTTCTATGTAATCTAAACTAGCTAAAACCCTAAGGTTATAGCTAGTTTAGATTTGTTAGAGCAAATGGGATGACTCCCAAAATGTAATATAACGTAATATTACATTTTGGGAGTCTTCGTGAAAACTATATCATTAGAACTGTGATCATTCAAATGTGGAGTCGAAAAATTTAAGCAGAATGAAACATTCCAAAGATTTGAATCTATACTACTGGCTAAAAGGCAAACATTTATCAAATATCAAATATTCATGTTACCCCACTTGATTTTTAAACGATCATTTACCAATAAATAAAATTGTTTCAAAAGAAACACAAAAATGGAAACTTATTTAATCCTCAACAAAGAATCCAAAGATAGTCGTTTCAAAACATAAGCACAATCATATTACCTTTTCCCAGGAAAGGTAAAAGAGAAACAATCTACATTTCAGTAAGCACTTCAGTGACAATAACATCCATTTTGGGGGTCCAGTTGAGCTGGTGGATATCTGTTCGGAAGCATTTCGCGATCTCCAACGCTCTCATGCATTCGTCTTCAATCGCGTCATGGGTTTTTTCACATGCGTGGAGGATTTCAACTAGCTTTGAGGCCACCTCGTTTGCTGTAAAGTTAGGAAGGCACAAATCAGACTTAGTTAAGGAAAAATTATCCAATTCCCAAAAATAATATTAAAAATTTGTTGATGACTACTTGGCAGATTTAATAAGCAATACTTATCTATTAAAACTTAACGAAATCTAAAAATAGATAAAACTAATCTTAAAATTCACAAAAATCTGTCAACTAAATTTAAATCTTATGCCAAAATGAAAATTGATTTAAATGATGTTACACTTAAGCCAGCGATACACCTGTAAGCTCTTACGTAAGTTTTGGGGCGGGGCTATACTAAGGAATGAAATAGTGATATTCACCTCTCATTCCTTAATACAGCTCCGTCCCTATAATTTACTTTAGAACTTACAGGTGTACGAACGCTCTTAGAAGATATTGCTTCTTCCAGTAGTTTGCCTGATGTCACTCAAATTGAGGAGTAGGTACAAGTAGGAAACTGCGGCCTTACCATGGTAGAGCTAGAGTATGAACATGAGAATTTGTCTCTGTTACTCTAAAGACACGTCTGTTGGAGTTACAGAGACAAATCCACGAAATTTACTAACTTTTAGCTGCAAAACATTTGTCACCCTTCGTAGCCTAGTTGTTACTACTATGCTCTCTAATTCCGACGCGGGCATTATTTGTATGTATTTATCACAAATATTTGTTCGTGGGTTATGGCTGTCTATGTATTTAAGTATATGTATCAATATATTATGTACATCGTCACTTGGGATCCACATTAACTAGCCTTAATCGAGCTTACCGTGAGATTAGATCGATTTGTGTGAGATGTTCCAAGATATTTATTTTTTATTTATATTTAAACATCAGCTGAGGATGCGATCGAAATAAATCTTAGGTCAAATAGACTTAAAATGAACCTACCAGCTCCATGCCTAGTCGCGAACTCCTGTGTGTTTCCATGATGCAACTTCCCACTGGAATCGATGAGATCCAGTTTCTTGCTCATGCAAATGATGGCACAGCCAGTGTCCCGGTTCAGGAGAGAATAGTCTTCCTTCCAGTAGTGGTATAGATCGCTGACCACGTGACCTTGGAGATTTAGCTGGTGGAATATAGAAATATCAACCTGAGGAGCTTTTGCTTAAGAATACCAGTATAGTTGATATTTTAAACACACAACCTTTATTTTAAGTGTATGATATTCAAAAGTACAGAATGTTTTAATGTCTTTCTTCAGTTGATTTCTCACATTTTCTTGTAATAGATTATATTTTTTGTATTTAATGTCTTCGTGCTAATGAAATACAAATTGTGTATACTTGACAAAAGTCTTGAAGATCTGCTAACGTATGATATTTCAAGATAGATAGATGGTCTAAGATATGTTCTTACGAGTAGTAAGATAAGAATCAGGTTGATCCCTGTCACGTACTCGCCATCAAGTCTATTTAAAATTCTTCCTGTCAACTCAACAAAACTGGTCTTAATTATCTCGACAAGCATTTAATTACTAATTAGTACACAGGCTCACCTCTTTCTTGCATTCCTCAAGCACTTTAAGGAAACCTGACGTTATGGTCTTCATGGTATCTGATGATGTATCTATCCCTTTCATAGCCATGGCTATTAATACAAGAGGAAACAGGACAGATATCCTTGTCATCGTGAGATTTATGTTGCCTGCAGAAAAAAATCGCCACTAGAATGTGGTCGTTTGATATGGTGCGTCCATATATATATGGACGGTAAGGTTTTTAATTGTTGGTGTATAATTGGTAGCTGTTGTATGCAAATTGTGGGTCATTTACACGTGCACTGTCAAGGATGCTGCTCAATCTCGTTTATCATTGTTTTCGACCATTACAAAGTTGAAAACATCAATATAGTTAGGACTTATTCGCTCTCGAACGAAACATTTTTTTTATCAATGTGTACCCAAATAATTAACTTTGTTAAGCACCGTAAAATTGGTCTTGTCTTTTTCGACAAAATTAAATTAGTTAACTCGTGTATTATCAGGCTTTTTAATGGACTGATTTCTTATTATCGGATTATTTCGAGTGTCAATTAATTAGCGATAACATAGGTATTCAATGATCTATATAAATCAGTAACACAGATATCTCAACTTATCTTGTTGCATTAAGAATACCTAATGGTCAAATTAACCAAATCATCTGATTTACTAATTGCGCAGGCGCTGTTCCAATAATTTAAACTTTTATCAGGTTAAAGTAATTTAGCATGATTTATGTGTTCCTAAATTGAATGAAGAAGTTACAAATTCATGATGTTTTTATTATTTTTTAGTTTTATATTAATAGATTTATCCGTGCGGTGACGGAGTAAGAATACAAAAATCACCGCCCTCTCTTTCCGTGGGTGTCGTAGGAGTCGACTAAGGGAAATACTGAGTATCCAGCTTCTCAGCCGGTGGTAGGGTATTTTTACTAGTACCCGCCTGGTTGGCTACCACCGTACATTTGGTGTAAACGCCCGTGAAATGACTTTCCTTCGTGTTTGCCGTGTTTCGGGGTCAGCCGGTGTATTTACCAGCATCTAACGGGCCAGCAAGGCGGTGGCAACTAACAGGTTACTGATTGTCTCCTGTTCGTTGCCGCCGCGATTTGGGCTCTACTTTTCACTTACGATCAGGTGGAGTGGAGCCACTTTGTTGTGCCAACGTTATTTTTATTGGGTCGGCAACGCGCATGTGACACCCTGAGGTTGCAGGCGCCCATAGGCTACGGTGACTGCTTTCCATCAGGCGGGCCGTATGCTTGTTTGCCACCGACGTGGTATAAAAAAAAAAAAAAAAGATATAGCCAATTTTTTGCAACTATTAAAATTTGAACAAGAAAACTGTCTGGCTATGTTAAAAACTGGAAACTTGGGAATTTTGATCTTCCTTTACCTAAACAAGCAATGGTGGCATTAAAACGAACACCCACTCAAGTAACTATTTATTTTAACACAAAACTAATCTATTTTAAATAGCTGGCTCAAATAAACTTTAACATTAGGTATTTTTTCCTAAAAATAACTATTTAAACGTTGTTCGATATATTGTTGCGTAGCAATCAAATACAATACTGGTAAAATAGTATTTCACATCATGATTGCCTTTCCATTTTCGGACTATCTACATTTCTACTCTAGAATTATTTATTTCAATTTAAACCACATAATAATCATTTCTACTTAACTACCTAATACTTACCTACTTAGCATTGCATGAACTGAAATATTTTTTTATGAAGGCACTAGTCGCCTCACCATTTCATAATGCCAATTCAATATCTAAATAACATACAATACAACTTGCATCATAGATCTTACGAAAACCGCTTTTACTATCTACCAGTATCGTTTTGAATTCAAAATAATGCCGTTCGGTGTTAGTACTGCTCCAAAACAGCTTCTATCATAGCGACCTCAGGTGCGATGCCAGCCTTCTTCGCGTCGACCTTGAAGCATGCTGCGACCTTGACCACGCGGCTGCAGTCGTCTGGGATGTCGTCGTATTGCTTTTCGCAGTTGTGGATCAGTTCTACCATCTTGGCGGAGAGGACGTCACCTGGAAGTGAACACACTTATTTTTCGCCTGTTTCGTTTTTTTTGTCTTCTGTATTTTTTAATGGATCAGATGTTTTTAAATTGTTAATGTAAGAACGTGTCATAATGTTCCGTGTGTATAATAATTGTATTTTTTTTTTTCTAAATGAGGAAATATCCATTTAAATTTCTTTTCATCACACTTGCTGTGTAAGCGCGCCATTGCTTGCGCGCGTAGCGGGAGTAATAGAAAAGCGGAATTCCCTAGGGAGTAATAGAAATGTCAGTACGTCATTTAATAATATTATGTCTTAAAACTAATTTGTTGGTTGGCAAGTGTGATGAAAAACATTGTATGCATCACGGTCGGTAAGCGGAATACTAACTCGAGTCATAAAAGCCCTCCACCTAAGTTAGTGATTCGGTACTTACCTCCCTTGATGCACAATGTACTATTATTACATGAGGCCGCGTGTAGGCAGGACGAATACATTTATCACCACCCCAACTCTTCCCTTGGTTCGCAATAATAGTTGACTAAGGGATTGAAGTGCCACTGACCATTCATTTAAGGATTGACGATGGGCAGTAGCGTCGTCATAATGGACATATTACTGCGATTGCCGACCCGCTTGTACAGAGTGGCGATTAGAGGCATTAACCATGCGCATTAAGTACTAGAAGAGGCGTATATCCGGCAGAGATTTATCATGACGCTGCAGCCCATCATCAATCTTGAATAAATGAATGGTCAGTGACACTTCAATCCTTTAATTGACTCTAACACCCACGAGAAAGATTGGGGTGGTGACAAATGTATTCTTACAGCCATCACCACGCAACGAGAAATCAAGTAAGGTCTTGATTATCATGAACAATCCGAGTATGACTATTAAATACCTATATGCTTGCAATATTGCAACAGAATGTACTGAAGCACGTTATCACGTATCTACATTTCAGGAATAACTTTTGTAACATGTTTATGAATCCAGAAACGCAAACTTTGGGCTATAAATTAAAGTTGTTTGCCCCAAGTCCGGATAATAACGTAACACATAATTTCAGTTCTCGTACTCAGACTGCAAGCACGCAATACATTTTCATATGTACGGGAAAATTCAGGTGTTTAAATACAATGGCAATATGATATCTCAGGGTTTCGTTTAGGTTTATAAGAGTAAATGGGATGCTTTTAGACTAACGAGTATACTACACATCGTCAACTACTAAATATATAAATTAAAATGGATAGCAAACTCTTTCCGTCAGTTTTAAACTGAAAAATAAGTAGATCACAGGTTCCCAAATTTTTTGTGTGGCTGTCCTCTAAAGCAGGTTTTTTTTCAAGGCTCTATTGTCACATGATAAAAGCCAAATCCTTATACTCAATTTGTCTTACAAAAACATTGATATTTTAAATATTAAACAGAGTATTTCAAGAGGAATGACTATTTTACCCGCTCTCTGCTTCGCACGAGACGTTACGCCAATATTTGTATAACATTTTATAAGTTCGAATACTCCTCCGGGTCAAGAAACTGGGTATTTTTAACAGCATGGAAATTGCTGCACTCCATGCTACTTCTGTTTATAGTTTAGTGAGCTAGGAGTGTCAATAAAAATATACAGTACGGAAGTCTCTAAAAAGGAGAGCGTGCTTGATAAACCGCTTAACGGAATGCTTGCCATACAAAAGCAATTGTAGCTTATTATGGCACTGGTTCCACCAAAGGCGAGTAAGCGATGAGCTGTCTACTATTTTATCGCCCAAGGATAGAAAAAAGATATAGATCCCGTTTCAGTAGCGATAGTGAGTTATAGCTACTTAATCAAAACAAAAATCACGATCGCGTCAATTGTATTGAAAGTTAGTCATTCAAACTATAAAGTCATTCAAAATCTGAATGAAATATGTTAGTGATTCCAAGTTAAATAAACATAAAATATATTTTCATCACACTTGCTGTCAAAGCGCGCCATTGCTTGCGCGCGTAGCGGGAGTAATAGAAAAGTGAAATTCCCTAGAAAGTAATAGAAATGTCAGTACGTCATTAAATAATATTATGTCTCAAAACTTATTTTTTGGTTGGCAAATGTGATGAAAAACATTGTATGCATCACGGTCGGTAAGCGGAATACTAACTCGAGTCATAAAAGCCCTCCGCCCAACGGCGTCGGGCTTCTAACACTCTCGTTAGTAATTCCGTACTTACCTCCCTTGATGCACAATGTACTATTAATTACCTATCTGGAAACCACTGCAAAGAGGGAAGAGGGACCGACGGCAGAAATTCTCCTTCTTGACTCTAACATAAGTACCTTGAGGAAAGCTCTTGACATAGTCGTGCATGTTCTCATGGTGCATGCGTGCATCGTCCTGCAGCAGCGAGAACTTATTGGACATGCACATGATGGCGCAGCCAAGCTCCCGGTGGACCACCTCGAAGTCCTCGCGCCAGAAGTGCTGGAACTCTTCCAGGACTTCGGGAGACAGCTGGGACTGAAATGGTTTTTTTAATCGTCATTTCTGTTCTTGAAATGGGGTGAGGTTAAATGTCATATATAATTGTGATTTTAAAATTAAGTATTTTTATTGTAATTAGGTATTTTAATTTTGTATATTAATTTTTTGACATGTGTTTTATGACATTAAATTATTAGAATTTGAATTTGAATGTCAATGGCTTAGTTCGATCTATCCTTGTCACAGACAATGATCCTTGTATACATAATGCAATTTGATGGATGGGTACATTTCATTTCATTTGTCCGTGTGGTGACGGCAGTAAGAATACATTTGTCACCATTTGATTGCATACAATTCTGGCCGTGTGATTCATTTTGATTTTAAATCAAGTTGCGCGTGAAGGTCCTATTAAACCAAATCATGAAGAAATCCGATAACACTCACCTCCTTTCGACACTGCTCCAGCGCTTTCCAAAATGCGCTATCACGTGACTCATGACCTCCGCCGTGCCCGACACTGAGTGACCCCCGACTACCAGTTATACATTCTCACATAAAAAAACAAAGACGCTCACCTCTTCCCGACACTGCTCGAGTGCCTTCCCAAAATACGCGGTTACGTGACTCATGACCTCCGCCGTGACCAACAAAGAATGACCCCCGCCATCAGCAACAAATTTTTACATAAAAAAAGACTCACCTCCTCACGACACTGCTCGAGTGCCTTCCCAAAATGCGCGGTCACATGACTCATGACCTCCGCCGTGCCCGACACCGAGTGACCCCCAGCTACGAGCAACACAAACACCAGCCAAAGCGCCATCTTGCCAACAATGCCCGGCACCCGTCAGCACGTCAATATATCGCTAAGTGATTTTTTTGACCGTTAATTCTCTATGATTAGCTAGATTGGTTGGGAGGAGTCGACATGGATGTCGTTGGGTTTGGTTTGTCGATAGAGACAAGTAAATATAGAGAGGACTGTTAGAGTTTCAAAAGTAAATAAATAATTTAGAAAAACAATGCAATCAAAACTAAAAGTGCATGCTTGGAGACGTTTTTGAGTGATTGATAAAAGAATACAGAAGACTGACAACATTTGAAACTTGGATACAAGATTCTACAAAAACTATTATGAGTGTTATTGGAGATATATTAAAGCTATTAATATAGGTATATTAACAGTTATTTCTTAAGTTTTTGTGGCCCATCAAAATATTTTATTAAATTTACTCGTATCTTTCTTAGCTAACAGTTGCTACACTGTACTATTTAATTATTAATTCCATTTCGGATATTGAACAAAGTCTTATTTATACGGTACTTGACGTCTTACATTGTTATCTATAGTTACTAATTCAAAATCAAATCTACAAATCACCATATTCTGATTCTGATCTGTTCGATTGAAAGATTGCGGTACTTTACCAGAAGCTGAAAATGATTCACAAATAATAGATGGAAGTACGTATAGCTTAAAGACATACATGTAGCATTGTCCTGAAATACGTAGTTTATATTTATACAAATAAGTAATATGGTTTATATGGTCCTTGGAAGATCGGAAAATCTCATCCCGGGCTCAGTCACGAGTAGCCTAAAGAGCCTCGCAAATTTTCTGCATTTCGTGAAAAAGAAAGAATTTGTCATTCTAATTTTCTCCTGACGGTTGAGATTCTTAATCAATTTACTTCTCTCTGGTAGTTGTCAATAAGGTAATATGAGATTTGTCGCAAATGCAAGTCATTTAGTAATGAGGGGCGTTTTGTTTAATGTCTTTAATGTGCTTTGAAGGTTGTAAATTTAATGTATATTCTAGCTTGCATGCCTTGCATAGGCAACTTGTTATTTTCTCTAATACTTTATAATTAGCATCGATGTCTTAGTGCGTGAAATTTTACGGTTTATTTACCAAATAAACTTATTTAATAACACTGATTTCGAAGTATTATAAATATGCCGTTGTTGTTATAATTTCGATGTTTGCGTTGTATCATGCCTCGTATTAAATTAATTTGTTCTCTGTTCTAGAAACCACTCGTAATATCTTCACAGGTAGAGTGTTATTATTTTAAGTTACTACAGTTTGTATTAAAGCATTATTTTTTAGAAGAATTTATAGAAACTTATATTAGAACCCCTAATAAATCTCAATCCAGTCTCAGTTCGTAGTGATTTATCAAATCTGAAAATAGTGCCTTGAACTAATTCCCTAAATTTATATTTGATATCTTCTTGAAAACTTCAACACTTTTCTGTTTGGCTCTATGGTTGACTCTAAATTCGAATTAATATGATACGCCAAAGAACTACACATAAAATAAATATCAATGAAAATTCGTAAATAATCAAATCAATAAGCGTGTTTCAGTATTACACGTGTAGACTACGTCTACTAAACCGTGTGTGAAAAAAATTGACAAATTTTATATAAATATAGGATTTTGAGAAGATTAAAACCTTTTTGGCGAATTTAGCGTTTCGCAATAAAAGATGTAACTTAGTCATAGTAATTTTACACTAGTATCTAGTGATGAAAGCATTTAATCTCCTTAGTACCCGTAGTAAGTATTCAACAAAAGTTCACAATTCATTAAGTACAGTCGAGGAATTTAATTCCTTACCCATTTCGTACCTTGTCACTGTGATAATCAATATGAAATCTGCTAGGACTGTCATTTTATAGCTACTATGACAAGGTACGAAATGGGTAGGAAATTAAATTCCTCGACCGTACCTACTCAACTTGAATATCTAGGCTGCGCTAAGGCTACGGTTTTTACACAGCATTGCATACATTTTTTGTTAGGCGCTCTTAGCAGTAGACACCATGCCTGCGTTCATTTGTTTCTTACACTTCATTTCTTCACCTTATCAGCCTATAACAGTCCACTGCTGGACAAACTTCTTTCCTATTACCTATGCGTATGGACGCATTAGGAAGTGAATGCAATCCATAAGCATGCAATAAGCATGTGCAAGAGTTGCTGATGGGTGATCCAACGAGTTAATGGAAAATTTCTCCAATGGCAGAAATGCGGTAATAATATTACCAGTACCCGGCATCAGTATTGACGAACGTTCCTTATAAAATAAGCATTCAAAAGCAAATCTTACTCGAGTAGATTTTTTATTGAATCACAAATGATTTTCTATTCTACCAAGTTTCTATGCCACACTAAAATTCTCATTGTAACCATAGAAGTATTATGTCAGTTCGTCAGTACATCGTTACATTCAAAAGTATGCCGTTGGGTTCTAGTAATGGTCCAATAGGGATTCTATCATGGCGACCTCTGGAGCTATGCCAGCCTTCTTGGCATCGATCTTGAAGCACGCCATGACCTTGACGACGCGACTGCAATCATCTGTGATGTCTTCGTACTGCTTTTCGCAGTTGTGGAAGAGTTCCACTACCGTTGCGGAGAGAGCTTCACCTGTAACCGTCAAAGTCAAATGATTCTTTATTCGAATCGGGTTAGCAAAAACTCTTTTACACATAAAACTACTTCCGGTTCTAACCCTACAGCACTGCCCCGAGAAGAACCGGTAAGAAACTTAGCGGGATTTGTATTTTCAAAAGCAGAATTTCCAGAAATTTCCGATAAAGCAGAATAGTACTCGATGGGTACCATGCCAATCAAAACATTGAGAGACCAATGACAACTATTTTTAAATAGCGGTTTAAGTTTTTATAGGATGGTTATAGAAAATTAGCGTGAAGATCTGCAGAGGGGATGACACTTGTCAATGAAATTTCAAGACCGGTTTTCTGCCCTGCTAAGCGAAATAGCGATATCTCAAAAATAGAGGCATTTGGAAATGGAATCGTCAGCTATAGAATTTAAGGTGCATGTTTACATTACATTTTATTTTTAGATATCGCTATTATGCTTAGCAGGGCAGTTTTGTGAGGCTGTTGAGTACAGCGTACCCAGCATTGCCTGCCGACAACTCAGTTGGCAGAGCTCGGATACACGTAGGCCGGATCTACTGATGAGGAGGGCTGGAGCGGCAGGAGGGTCATTTATTTACATGATTTATCTTATTCCTAGGCGTTCATTGGTCGTGACATCGTGTCGCTAACATTAGTCCTCCTCCGTCGCAAGACGCCATGTTGCATGGGTAGGCGACACGATCACGGAGTCGTCGTTGATGCGGTCGTCGGGCTCTGGGGGGCAGCGCAGCTCTGCGTCTCGCCGGCTGGCACCACGACGGCTATTTTGCAGGTGGGGCGCCGCATTACGCCATGCAGGGTCTTGACGTCAGCGGAGCGTGTTCTGCCGTCTGGTCCACGGTGTGTAGCCACGACGATCCCTTTCGGCCACGTGTTGCGAGGGCCGTTAGGGTCCGCGATGATCACGATGTCTCCCGGCTGGATCTGACGCCCGCCGCTGGCTGAAGAACCGCGGGGTGCTAGTAACGGGTAGACTTCTTTGACCCATCGCGACCAGAAATGGTCGGCGAGGGCTTGGGCTGTTCTCCACTTCTTGTTGTCATCTTCTTCACAGGGTCCCAGTATAGGAAGATTGGCAGCTCGCAGTAACAAGAAGTGATTCGGTGTTAAAGTCTCAGGCGCGTTCGGGTCCACTGAGACATGTGTAAGTGGTCGTTGGTTCACTATATATTCTACTTCGGCCAATACGGTGTTAAATATCTCCTCTCGTGGCGCCTTGGTGTGTAGAGTGTACGCCATTGCTAATTTGATGGTGCGTACCATCCTCTCCCACGCTCCTCCGGCAGATGGGTTACCAGGCGGGATGAACTTCCACTCCATCCGTTGTTGTAGACCGTAGGCTCGAAGTATAGGTAGCCACTCCTTATGGGCTTCTTGGAGTTCAATGGCCGACGCTCTGAAGTTCGTTGCGTTATCCGAATACATAACGCGGGGCCACCCACGTCGTGCCGCGAATCGGCGTAACGCGAGTAGCGCGCTGTCGGCGGAGAGGCTGTGCACGGATTCCAGGTGCACCGCTCGTGTTGTGAGACAGGTATAGAGAGCGATCCATCTCTTCTCTCTTCTGCGTCCGATGGTGACATATACAGGGCCCGCATAGTCCACGGCTGCGCAGGTAAACGGTCGTTCGTATGCCGTTGTTCGTTCAGGCGGTAGATCTCCATGCGGCTGTACGCGTGGCGTCGCTCGGCGTAATATGCAGATTGCGCAAGTTCGGGCGATGGACTTTACGACGGGTCGCATGTGCAGAATCCAGTACTTCTGTCTCAGCTCGTTCACGATCGCTTCATTGTGTATATGCGCTGATTTCCTGTGTGTATGTGCGATCAGTAAGCGCGTATACACATCCCGTCCGTCAAGTATAACGGGGCTTGATGCAGTGTATTGAACTGGAGCGTTTCCTAGACGAGTCTTCATTTTCAACAAACCATCGCGGTCGATTTCAGGTGCTAATTGATATAACCTCGATCTTTTATCAATTTCTTCGCCGCGGCTGAGTGCTCGTAGTTCGTCAGGAAAGCTTCGTCGTTGACTATTTTGTTGCCACATATGTTCCGCTCGATGTATGTGTGCAAGTTCTAATTTCTTCGTTCGGTCGCGACTTCGCAGCTTTTCTATAAATAGCAACACATAGGCTGTGCTATTAATGAGGCGTTCGTAACTGCTGAAGCGGTTGATGTCTGGTAATACTGATGCTGGGTCTCGTTCTGTTCGTGTAGCATGAGTCATAGCGGTCTTGATGTTCTTGCGTTCCGGTAAGTTCTCTTTTTCAGTAGCGGTGACGTCGTTCGGGTTCTGTGGCCAATCTCGTTCGGGTAACCGCAGAAATGCCGGTCCTTGGTACCACCGATCGTCGATGGTGATGCGCTGGCTCGGTTTACAGCGCGTTCCATCGTCCGCCACGTTGAAATTAGTCGGCAACCATCTCCACGATTGTCGGCTTGTAAGTTCGGCGATCTCGGCTATGCGGTGACTGACAAACGGTCGATATTGTCGTGCGTCATCCCGTAGCCATGACAACGTAGTTTTTGAATCCGTCCAGTATGTGATGTCATCTGCAGTGTAGCGCTGTTCTTTCAGGATAGTTTGAGCGAGGCGCGCGGCGATCAAAGCAGCGCTCAGCTCCATCCCTGGCACCGATAATATCTTTAATGGTGCGACTCGCGTTCGACTTGCGGCTAGGCTGACGTGCACGTCGTTTCCGACTTCAGTGCGCCAGTAGGCCACGGCGCAGTAGGCTTCGGTACTTGCGTCGGAGAAAACGTGCAGCGTTCGACGTGTCGGATCCCTCGGCGAGTCGTACTGACGAGGTATTCTTAGTTCGGCGATGTATTTCAGGGCTTTCAGCCACTGAAAAAATGCTTCGGTGTCTTCTCGTTCTAACTCTTGATCCCAGTGCGTGCCCTTCGCCCAGACACGCTGTAGCAAGATCTTAGCGCTGATCACATACTGCGCGATGAGTCCTAGCGGGTCGTAGACAGACATAACTGTAGATAGGACTTGTCTCTTCGTTGGCGCTCGATCGCAGTTCTTGATGTCTTCTGGCACGCGTAGTAGCTTCGTGTTAAAGCTAAGCGTGTCTGTGCTAGGGTCCCACACCATGCCTAGCACCTTCTGTGATTTTTCGCCTAGCATCGTCGTAGGTTCGCTTGATCGCAGTTCGTTCGGTAGTTCTTCGATCAATTGACGATTGTTGCTAGCGAAGCCTCGCAGGTTGAATCCTCCCTCGGCGTGTGACTCGCGTACTTGCTTGACAGTTCGATGCAAGTCCTCCTCGGTCTCATAGCTAGCCACGTAGTCGTCCATGTAGTGGTTGTTCTTGATATCATAGACTGCCTCGGGGTATCTCGTTCGGTTGTCTTCGGCGTTCTTGTTGCGTACAAGATGTGCTAAACATGGGCTGCTCACGCATCCGAACAGCACCCGTGTTAACTTGTAGATGTGCGGCGTGCGGTCTCGTTCGTTATTCCTCCATAGGAATAGCTGGCTGGCTTGATCTTCGTGCTTCAGATGTATTCGCATGAACATATCTTGAATGTCCGCTGTCACGGCGAATGGATTCTCTCTGAAGCGCAGCAATATTCCCAGCAGGCTCTGAAGAAGGTCTGGACCGCAGAGAATGAAGTCGTTGAGACAAAACCCTTGACATTTTGCCGCAGCATCGAAAACAGCACGCATTTTTTGCTTCTGTAGGTTAACTACAGGAAAATGCGGTAGATAAAAGGTAAGATCGCTGACCGGCGGCTCGTTCAAACGTACGGCGTAACCCTTTTCGATTAAAGCTCTTATTTGCTTGCAGTAATCTTCGGCGAACTTCGGGTCGCGTCTCATTCGCGATTCAAGGTTCAATAACCGCGAATGCGCCGTAGTGTAGCTGGCCGGTAGTTTGACGTCATCTGTAGCCCACAGCTGTCCAACTTCATAATGATCTTCATGTTTCACGACGCTCGAATTGAAAAGGTCGACAGCTCGTTGATCCGCGGGCTTGACGTTGTCTTTGCTCGAAACTCCCAAAGCTTCTATCGCCCAGTGTTTCTTTAATTGTTCATCGAGTTCATCTTGTTCAACGCGACAATGCAGTACAACTTGTTCGTTCGTTCTGATTATCCTCGGCCGAAATCCGAAGAAACACCATCCCAAGCGGCAGCGTATGGCGGCGGGATCGAGTTCGCCTGCCATCCTTATCTCGTGCGGTATGCATAGCTGCCAGTGGTCGCCTCCGATGAGCATTTGCGGTACTCCCGTAGTGTAGCATTCATCGGCGAGGTCCTTGAGATGTTCGTACTTGATCATATCGGCTTTATTTATGATCTGGCTGCGTAGTCCGATTCCGCGTACTGTTCGCAGCGTGATGTCGTAGCCTGTTCCGCCTCGCGCTGACCGTATCTTCGCCTTAACGGTAGCTGTGTTCGTTCGGTGCGCGATATCGCCTATACCGCGCACGCATAGCGGTGAAACAGGGCCAGACAATCCGATCTGTTCGGCGATGTCCTCCTCGATAAGGCTCAGTGTCGAGGCGTCGTCCAACATCGCGAAGATGTGTGCTTCTCCGCCCGGGCCGCTCACGGTGACGGGCAGTACTTTAAGTAGCACATTAGCAGGTTCGATCCCCGAGGTAACGTATATGCGAGCGGTATCTGGATCATTCTGCTCGTTCGGTGCATGTGTTATCTCGGCCTGCGTGGCGCGCGGCGCGCGCGTGGTGGGGGCGTGGCCTGTCCTCTCTCCTATAGAGTACACCGGCGCGGTCGTAGTGAGATGTACTGCGGCTTCAGTCTGTACTTCTTGCTTATCCGCGTGTAGCAAGCGATGATGGGGATGCGGACAGCCTGGCACGTCGCATCTCTTCGCTCGGCAGTACTGGCGCTGATGTTTGTCGTTGAGGCAGCGAAAACACACCCTGTTCAGTCGCGCCCAGTCCCATCTCGCTCCGACGGGTTGGGCAGCTAATTTGCGGCAATCTGTCGTTCCATGAGTTCCTCCGCAATATAAGCAGATTGCGCGCGGGTTCTTCGTGGTGGCGTTCGTGGTATATACCACTTTCGAAGGCAGCGGCTGCGACGAGCGCGACTGGGACAGAGCAGGGCGGGCAACCGGTCGGTTCGTGTTGCGCTCATACCGCGCCTGCGCTGACACGGCGTTCGATGTCGCGGTAGCAGTCCGTCGCGATGTTAGAGGGGCTCTGGCGTGCGAGTATTTCATTTCCTGCTCGCTCTCGTACATCAGGAAGTCCGACAGCTGGATTATTTCAGCTTCGTCTGAGTAGCGGTGTGCGCGGGCGTAGTCACACCATCGGCTTCGTAGATGGGGGCTCAGGCGGTCGGTGATTTCCCTTATTAACATAGGATTATCAGCGTAGTGACGGCGGTCGATATCCATTACTGTAGATACTATGTTTGCGATCTTGATTGCGAAGTTATTTAGGTCATGCGCTGTCGGCCCGACGGTAGGCAGCCGACGCAGGTCTTCTAGTGCTTGGTCGAGTAGTACTTCGCTCCGTCCGTACTGTTTCTTCAATATGCGCATGATGAGGTCTGGACGAGTAGCTGTAGCCAGGACGTGCTGGACGCAAGCCTTGGCTTCTCCTTTCAGCGCCACTCGCAGTCTCGCCACGTTCTCGTACTCGGTAAACTTGTATCTTGTTGCTGTCTCGTTGTATGTGTTATAAAAACTGCGCCACTCGCTGACATTACCATAGAAAGCAGGTAATTCGTATATTTCTTTCGGTGCAGGTCTCGCAGCCCTCTGCATTTTTTCAAATATCTCGAACATACTGGCGGCGATGCTCTCCTGTGTCGAGATGTGCGTTCTTGGGGTTCTCGCATCCGGACTCGGCGAACGCGAGTACTGTTGCCTCCTTCTCGCGGAGGTCTTCGGTTCGGGGGTGAACGGCCTTTCACGTCCATAGGCTCGCTCGGGTTCAGGCGAGAGTGACCTTTTCCGTTCGCGGGTCCTCTCTAGTTCGGGGCTCGGCGATCGCTCAGCAGGCCTCCTCGTTCTCGGAGTCTCGAACATCGAGCGTGGTTCAAAGTTCGGTGCTCGACGTTTCGATGCCGGCTCGCGTGTCTCGTACGCCCAATCCTCTGGTTCATAATTCCTCGTAAGCGCCTCAGGTTCCGTGGCCTCGATCCCCAGCCGCAACGCTTCGAGTTTTTTGTTCAATGCTTCCGCTTCGCTTAGAAGTCTTCTTTGTTTTCCCCGTAATTGTTGCATAAGTTCAATGCCTTTGTTCCATGGTTCTATTGTTCGGTGAGGTGCGAAGGATACTTGTCGTGTCCGATCATCCTCGCGAAGTTCCCGTTCCGTATAAGTTCGTACGGAGTCGTCGTTCGGCGCGCTCGTTGGCGCTATAGCGCTTGCGGCACGTGTGTCCAGCGCCGTGGGCGCCGGGCGACTAACTGTGCGCGCATGATCTAGCGCTCGCTCGAGTGTAAGCGTTCCCCCGTCGGCCGGTTGCGATGTGGGCGGGGCTAATGGCTCGCTCCCCTCCATATGCCCACGTGCGTCGCCGGCCTCACTGGTGTCAGTGTTACTGAGTTCGTCCTCGGTGCGCGAGGCTCTGGCTCGCTTCATTTCGGCGGCCTCCGCTCCAGCCGCTAGAAAGCGTCTTCGTTCTTCATCGTCGTGAATCGACGACATTGATCTCGTCGTGATTCTTCTTCCCGTCATCGCTGCGGTGCTAAGGTTCCGGGTTCGTGCACGCAGTCGATGTCTCAGGTTCAGTCTGAGGGGTCCGGGAACACGATGCGGAGTTTCAGTAGATCGGTCGCTGCGTGTATCCGCTGAGTCAACCATCCGTAGTTCGGTCCAAAGTAGTTGACGTTGCTCGCGAAGGTTCGGACTGGTTCGCTATCCGACGCTCGAAGGACCAAAAATGTTGAGTACAGCGTACCCAGCATTGCCTGCCGACAACTCAGTTGGCAGAGCTCGGATACACGTAGGCCGGATCTACTGATGAGGAGGGCTGGAGCGGCAGGAGGGTCATTTATTTACATGATTTATCTTATTCCTAGGCGTTCATTGGTCGTGACATCGTGTCGCTAACAGAGGCCATTTAGTATTGCGTGCAACTTCCATGATTTATTTATTTAGCCATGATTCCTTACCGTTAACGAAGCTCTTGATATAGTCGTCCATGCTCTCATGATGCATCCGCGCGTCGTCCTTCAGCAGGGAGAACTTGTTGGACATGCAGATGATTGCGCAGCCCAGCTCCCGGTGGACCACCTCGAAGTCATCGTCCCAGATGTGATGCCACTGCTCCATTACCTCAGGCGAGAGTTGAGACTGAAGGGAAAGAGAGTTGAGGCTTATGATGGTCGTTCGTTGCCAGCACGTTCTACCAAGTATGCAAGTTCAAAAGTGACGCATGGTACGATACATGGATAAAACACGACCATCATAAGGCAGGTTTTGAGTCTTGTGGATTTGAGATTATGTCACGATATTGATTTATTTCTGCGAATCCATATATGCCGATGTAAACAGGCCTGATGAAAGATAATAAAGGACAAAGTGATATCAAGGGGTCACGACCCTCGGAATTCAAGATAACGACATATGGATGAGGAGGATTCAAAAACTTAATATACATATATTATATCATACTTAGTTTTCAAAACTTAAAGACAATACAATTACGATCTTTATTGGTCTTCTTAACTGAGAAAAATCAAATGCTGGTAGGTTCACTTTTCATAACTAAGAATTCATGAAATAATATTGTTTAAGTAGTGATTGAAAGGCTTTGCTAAATATTCAGATTAAAACATGTCAAATAATCGTGGAAAGATTCTAAGGACGTAAATGCAAGCAGGAATAATAAACAATCATTTGATCAACAGTGGGACAATGTGATTTGAGAATACGAAAGAATTGATAGTAAATTGTAACTTTACCTCCTCTCGACACATTTCCAAAGTCTTCCCAAAATGGGCATTAGCATGGCTCATAGTGATGGATGAATCCGACGCAGCTTCCATCTCAGCCACCAGCATCAAAGCGAACACCACCCAGATCACCGCCATTTTGGATTTAACGTTCTTTTGCAGTCACTGCGGCATTTTATTGCAATCGGATTTTTATTTCTGATAAATCTCTATGATTAACTTCTGTAATTCTATAATATGTGCCATTTTGATTCTTTATAAGTGTTTTATGATACGTACAATTTAAATTTTTGCTTCTATTACATTGAAGAGGACTGCAGACTTTAAATCAATAGGAATAAATGTTGTCTTTGCTTTGAAGAATTAATATTAATGTACGGATGTAAGTAATTTTATGAATAGCATGATTAGTATTAATTTAAAAGAAACAATGTATCTTACATGGATTCTCCGTGTTATTACAGGAAGTATGAAAAGTTTGTTGTGTGTAGCAAAATAAAAGTTTTCTCATTTAAAATAAGTACCTACCTAAAGTATTGTTAATTGGCGTTTATCTGGATGAATCCCCATTCTGATATTTACTTTCTTTAGTCTACCTGACACTCCTTGGTACAAGTTCCCAATCGCTAACGCTTGGTCGTCAATCGTAAGCGAAAGGCAGGAAACTATGCTACTAAGCGTTAGCGATTGGCAACTTGGCTAAGCATGCTGTCTGACAAACAACATTTTACTTTTGGCCGCTGATTTTATTTTTATTTACAATCTTCTTATGATTCGGTATGATTTTTAAAATAATTATAACCTATGTTCAGTAGACAGATATTGTAAGTAATTCCTGGGTAATACTTCAGCAAAATGTTGTATGCATCAGTACCTAAAGGCAACAAATTAAATAAAACGGAGGGCGAATCTCCAAACCCCCTTTTTTCCCCTTTTTTAGTTACAAATAAAATGGCGCGGATAGCAAACCAATGCGTTATTTAGAAGAAATAAAAGAAGATTGTTATTTGCGAACAACGCACACCTGAGCCCTTATTGTTTACCCCGTCTGTACACATGCAGAGAAGAGCTGAGAGCGGCCATTTTGAATTTCTTCTATGTTTTGTGGAACAATTGTTTTTTTTATATAGTAAGTAGTAACACTACAAAATGTTATAGATTGTAAATATTAGATGGTATTTGACCCTTAAAAGGGGTCTGAGAAATAACCCGAATGATTTCGGTACCTATCAACAGCGAAAGCTGACATTGGAATATTTTTGGGCAACTACTTAAGCCATTTGAAGAAAAATCTCGTAAATAAATTTCGCATGACACAATCAAATACAGTTGTTTTAATTCACCTCATATTTAATTGGTTAACTAATACATATCTTCATATTTTTTATATATTTTCACGGAACGTCCAAATTTATCTCTCCGTCTCAATAAACTTCAGTGAAATGGACTGTTTCCGTGAAAAGCCAAAGGAAAATGATTTTGCACAGAACTCGGCAACATTAAAAAAACCCTCTGTTTTAATTGAATATACTAAATTCAAATTGGATGAAAGGGGCCTTGATCCCCGCTCCGGTTCGTTCCTGGAGCAGAGACTGTCCCATCGCGATTCAGCGCGGAAACGCTGCTAGTGTGATGGGCACCTTTGCGTCGGGAATCGGGAACCAATCGGGGCAGTTTGGATCGGTAGCTCCTTTTAAGGGTTTTTTTTAGGTTACATTTTATTTAAGTTATTATTTTAATATTACTTTTACTAATTTATTTGCTAAGATTTAGTTTGTAGTTAATATTATTCTTAAGTAATTATTGTTTTTATTCCAATTTAATCAACGTTAATAAGTATCATTCATATGACTATAAGCCTTAGTAGGCTAAATAGCTATTGGACTTTTGTGCAGAGCTTTCTCGCCTTTTCTCTGCCAGATTTTTTTTTATTATATCGATAAGATTTATAAACGCTGGGCGGGCGGATTTATCGAATCACACACATGCGTCCTAAACGAGCAAACAGACCTTATCTTATGTGCTCTATTTTTTACCGGGGGCATTGGAACTTTAAAAATATAGAATTGATATGTTATTGATGAAGTGGTGGGGTATAGGTAATTTCACCAGAGTTGAGATGAATGATTACACACACGTCTAAATAAAGTAGTATTTGCAAGAATTCTACTGAATGAATGCGTCAAAATGTCGAAGCGAATACCTTGAACAAACTTTTTGGTGAATCTTATAGTTGCGTTTGGAATTGCTATTAGTACGAAAAAAGAACACTCATTTCAAATTCATATTGTGAAGAACACTAATTTCAAACATGAGATATTGTTGTGTGCGAGACCTCAACTGACTCAACTCTCATGAAACTACTTATACATTGGGAGACGACTATGTTCAGCAGTGGACTGAGACGGGCCGATGATGATGATGTTATTGATTGCCTACGTGGCTATGTCAGTAGTGACCCTGGTTGTGAAGCTGGAGGTCCCTGGGTTTAATCATAATCATAATAATCATAATAAATTTCGGAGAATCGCGTAATAGGTATATTACTTTGCTCTAGGTATATTAGGGCATTTCTCCGAGCGATTCAACAGCCGTGAGCCGTGGGTATTTCATTTTTTTTGGATATCTTGGTAGTCGTCAAGTATGTCTACCGATATATTGAAAAGTTCTTGTATCTCTCGCGGGATTTGTGTGATAAGGCTGCCACTCGCGCTCGGAGAAATGTCCATTACGTTGCTCAGTTATGGTTGTTTTCTTTGTATTTATATACTTTTGTATATGTATACCTTTTCTTTAAATTATGTCGTCGCTTAGGACCCACATGTCACAAGCTTTAGTTACGTAGGAACAGGTTGATTTACATAAATTGTTTAATAACATGATATTCATTCATTTTATTTACTCGGAAATCTCGGGATTTTATTGGGACGAACAGTAGACCTCTCTAAAGTTTTGACTAGCGAAACTTTTTGAGTAATGTACGCAAAAAAAACTAATAACTAATACTTTTTTATCGATAATGATGTAAAATGAACTAATCTTATTTTTTAGTAGGCTAAAAGCTTGTAGCAAGATCTTCTGATACGCTGCAATCGTTTCAAGGAGTGCGTCAGTAGAAAACTCAATTGCACTTCGTGCGAGCGACATATCATGCGAATCGACTCGTCTCGAATCCACTTAAAACAAAATAGAGATTTGGAAATTCGAATCTGTCTTTTACCTTAAGTTTATTTTATTCTTTTATAGCTTTACATGCGAATAGCTCTTAGTAAAAACATCTATTAAGTTAAATGCTGCTTTTAATCTTGTGTTTTGCTGAGTGCACATTTTTAGTGACCAATTGGGATTTTACCGACAAGAGTAGGTACTTAAATATGTTTTGTCTGTTCCAGTAATTATTATTTCATATTTTAACTGGTGGCGACCGTAATGTGTTGTTCTTAATAAACGTAGGAAAATGTCTGCTCATTTTGTAATTGCAAGTGACCAATTTTGCCTCTATGGAGGACTTCACATACTTATACCATACATACGGGTGAATTAACTTATTTCTGTATGTTATTGCCAAGGTTACGGTCGCCTGAGTCACGCTGGTTTTATGCAAAATTATGCTACTTAAATTTTGCAAACATGTATGTACTGTCTGTAGGCGGCCCATTAAGGAAAGGGCTTATTAACACCAGAAAAATGTATGTTTGCATAGTTTTAATAGCATAATTTTTCATAAAACCAGCGTGACTCAGGTGACCGTAACCATGGTAATAACACACAAAAAAAAGTTGATTCACCCATACACACATGTGCAAAAGTACAAAATAAGGAAGTATAGTAAGCTATATATCAGAAATGAGGCTGTCCGCAGCAGAACCAAAATAACCGCCGATATTGCGCTCTGAATCGCTAAACGTGTGTCAGTGGGCGGGGCACGTTGCACGTAGAACCGATGGCCATTAGGTCGGGAAGGTTTTCGAGTGGCGACCACGAACCGGAAGACACAGTGTGGGTAGACTCCCCACAAGGTGGACTGATGACCTGGTGAAGGTCGCAGGAGTCCGCTGGATGCGGGTGACGCAGGAGAGGTCATTGTGGCAATCTTTGGAGGAGATAAAAAAACGTTTTCGGCGAATATGATGATGTCGCAGAAAAATAAACAAAAATTACACTTCCACCATTTATTTTAATGTAGGTAGCTACATATAATCTTACCTTATGTTTAAATATTTTAATATAATCACAGTATAAACGTAAAATTAAGTCTTGTGGCTGACAATTAGATTAACTTAATATTAACGAAAGAGAAGACTACACTATAATAATAATATTTTAGATCGAAGTCCTTTCAACATTGCCTTAAGTTATTTAAATAGGTACTAGGTAGGTGTAGGTACCCTATTTTTTACAGATTATATACAATCTGTAGAAGAGCGTAAGATATATTTATTTATTAATAAAATTTATTAGAGCTTATGATAAAATTATGTATTTTATTAAGAGTTCTAATTATTATATTAGGCTCCTTTTCGGTAATTATATACAAAGCGACATATTAAACAGGTAAGGCCTAAAAATACTATTTTTTTCTGATATATGAATGCCTCTGATGGTTTACTGCGAAAATCGAAAATTTCAATCATTTATCTCCGTCGCTCTAATTAAGGCGTAACTGGAGTAACATAGATATGATCGATTCCTCTAAAGGTGCATTCAGAAGACCAAAAGAGCATTCGCTGTTCTATCCCCCGCTCTACGAAATCAACCAATCACGTTTTGTGTATCGATCGAATTTCGTAGAGTGGGAGGTTAGAATAGCGAATGTTCGCTTGGTCTGAATGCAGCTTTATTATAATATGCTTTTACAAAAAACTTACATAGGCTGTACTAGCAAGATTTTTAATTTATTTATTGTGATATGATAATTGTAAGTAAGATGCATGAACACATTTTGTCACCACCCCAACTCTTCCCGTGGGTTTCGTAAGAATCGACTCATGGCTTGAAGAATAATTTATTGAAGACTGATGACGGGCAGGAGCATCATATTTACTGCGATCGCCGATCTGCTTGCCCAGCGTGGCGATTATGGACATTTACCTCGTAAAGCCATCACCATTAGTCTATGATAGTCCACTGCTGGACGTAGGCCTCTCCTATTAACTATGCGTATAGACGCATTAGGAGGTAAATGCCCATAATCGTCACGCTGGGCAGGCGGATAGGCTATCGCAGTAATATGTCCACTATGATGACGCTGCTGTCCATCATCAATCTTTAATCAAATATGGTCAGTGACACTAAAGCGTAAAGCCATACGAATAGGTATTAGAAGAGGCCTATGTCCCGCAGTAGACTGAGATAATTATGCTGATGATGTGATATGATCATATGATGTGAAATAGAAAAACGTAATCGGTCTCGAATCAGATAGATACCGTTCTGCAATCGTATACGATAAGCGATAAGTCACGTGATCATAATATTGTATGGAAATGATCACGTGACTTTTCGTACAAATCTGTAATTCTCATACATTTATTAGAGGTACATATCGCTTATGAATAGCATCTTGGCAAGGCTACCAGTAATGATGTCAAGGTACGGTAAAAATTACGAGGGTTTGACCTCAGTCATGACCTCCTCAAGAATGACTTCCATGCTAGGCGCCCATTTGAGCCCATGGATCTTGGTCTTGAAGCACTTGGCGATGCCCAGGGTCCGGATGCAATCATCAGCTTCTGTGTTCTGGTTCTCGCATTCATGAATCATGGTGACCAGCTGCTTAGCTAGCTCATCATCTGAAACGAAATGGTGAGGAGTTAAAGATCTACCTCATAGTCCTCATACATAAATGTTTCCTAACTTAGCAAGGGTGCTTAGCCAAGTTGCCAATCGCTAACGCTTAAGGGTGAATACCTGAGCGTTTCGACCGCCTACTTTTGGTGGCATCATTTTTGCCGAAGTTTCTAAGTCAAAATGCGTCTCAATGTTATACTTCGTCATTTGTAATAAGGTACCGTGCCTCCTTCAAATGACAAAGTAGCATATAGTAACGAATAGAAACTTCGGCAAAAATGATGCCACCAAAATTAGGCGGTCGAAACGCTCAGATATTCACCCTTAATCGTCAATCGTAAACGAAAGGCAGCTAACTGTCTTTGTCGCACTAATATGAAAGAGTAACAGAGAGGGAAAACTACGATAAGATACGAAGCATTAGCGATTGGCAACTTGGCTAAGCATCAAAGTCTTTGTGTTGATCTATATACCTACGCAAGCCTATCAAAATACCGGGATTTACATAATAGTAAAAGAAGTGGAGATAAAGTATACTGATTGGCCATGCGGTGACGGAAATAAGAATACATTTGTCACCACCTCAACTCTTTTCGTGGGTGTCGTAAGAGTTGACTAAGTGATTAAAGTGCCACTGTACATTCATATAAAAAAAATATCTTGAGACATCTTACACAAATCGACCTAGTCCCACGGTAAGCTCAATTAAGGCTTGTGATGTGGATCTGGGTACCAGGCAACTATATACAACGTGTTTCCTGACCTACTGAAAACCCTGAACGGGGTGATTTAGTAGGCTATATACAACTTTTACTGTGAAGACAATCCCGAAATCTAAAAAAAAAATATTTTTCATACCTTTTGAACGGTCGATCGATAATGACATTTTGTATGAAAAAGCCCAATTTTTTTTTTAATATCTTGGTTAGCTCCATAGTAAAAGTTGTTCAGTATAACCTACGACTCGCCTCGTTAAAGGTCTTCAGTGAGTGGTGTAATGTAACACCCTGTATTTAATAGATAGATAGATACACACTGAAATGTGTATGGCTTGGTCATGGCTGTCTATGTAGCCATGACCAAATACACAAATAATGCCTCGCCGGCATTCGAACCGGGCACCTCCAGCTTTGTAGGAAAAGTCACTACCAACTAGGCTACGTATTCTGACAAACCCTGATGACCCTCGACACCTACCAGCCCCATGTGTTTTGGCGAACTCATGCGCATTCTTATGATGAAGCTTGGCGTCTTCATCAATGAGGTCGAACTTCAGAGCCATGCACATGATGACGCAGCCAGTATCCCGGTTCTGGATCTCGTAGTCCTCGCGCCAGAAGTTGTAGAAGTCTTGCATGACATTCTCTTGGACGTTCAGCTGGAAATGTTCAGGTCTATACTTTATAAGAAATTGCACATTTGGGGCTCACTGAAAATAGGCATTGCGGAGTGTGCCCTGCCTGGTTTTTTTCCTACGCATTTCAAACGAAAAATGAATTTAATTATTAAACTTTAACTTTTTTCGGTAATAATCTTTATAAGAAGAAAACAATTACACGGAACCAAAACCTCTTTTACTTTTAAAACACTGGTATTCTAATACGAGTTGAGTCAGGTTCCTACTACACATGGTAGATAATTGCGTTTTTTTTACCATAGGTAATAAAACCTAAATTCGCAGTAATAGAAATATTACCACGATAATAGTAGATTCGCCCTTTTTCGTTTCAATAATTATCAAATATAATAAGGGAAAATGAGTCCAAAAAGACAAGATGCTGAAAGTTGAATAAATGTTCTTTAATAAAAAAAATATTGCCCGTGATTAAGGAGCTTTTATACCTTTCATTTTACGATGTCATTTGAAAATCCCTGATTTACCGCGGTAATACCTGCCTTTACCTTACCCCTTTCCTGTACAAATCTGTTAATATTGTTTTTTTTTCATATTCTTTGTTTGAACAATTCCCATAAACCTTTTTGTAACCTAACCTAACGATAAAGCGCGTAAAACAAAGAAAAGTGTAAAACCGCAGAACACTGTTTCATCTCCGGTGTAACCACAACCTGCTAAGAGATAAACTGCCTATTGTAAAATCTTCATAGGGTTCGAACAGCACAATATGACTCACTAGGTATATTACGATTTTTAGACTGAATTTTACTATCAAATAGATTTTGTTATATTTCTACGATTTTGTAAACTAGCAACATAGGTATCTAATTAGAAACACTGAAAAAAAAAACATTTTTTTGACTACCCATAAGTTAAAAAAGGTGATGATATAATTAGGGTAATATATTACTACCAAAAACATGTGTTAAATCAAATCAACTTGATAGTTTAATAAAAATAAGTATAATTAAGCCATATATGTAAATTGGTTGGTTACGTGTAAAATAATAGTAATTGCAATGATAAGCAAATTAGTTTGTTTTTTTTTAAATAAGTGGAGCAGTTGATACATAGGTTCGTTTTAGATGATATTATTTATATCATTTATGAATTATTGAAAAAGCTAACAGTAAATGTCACTCTTGCAATCCTTATGGTCCTTATATGGGTCGGATTTCCTGCTAGATTCCTTTACATTTCTCACAGACTAATAAACTATTTCAGATATTGATCACAAAATCTTACCTCAGTCTTACACTTGTCAAGTGCTGTCGCAAACCCAGTAGTTAATTTCTTCATAATCTCCGCCGAAGGAGTCACTCTATTTACGCAAATTGTCATTATAAACGCAGCTACCAGCCGCCATTTTGTGGCAGCCGCCATCTTGAAATCTGGCGCTCAAATGTTGCCAGTGACAGAGACTCAAGATTTTATGGGATTTTTGAAGCGATTACGGAAAATTGACCTTATAATTGTAGGATAGCGCGGATGTGTTAATTGGTCTTATTAATGATTCATTCATAGGGTGAGATAATGAGTAGGTAGGTAATGCGCAGTTGCAAGCGACATGATGCTTCATAGTAAAGTACTTATAAAGACTGTAGCTCTAGCTACTAAGGAAGCATTAGGTTCATGAGGCATAACTATGAAGCCAGTACTTCATAGTAAATTATCACGTACGTCAAATGCCCTATCTTTGCCCGCTTTTTTCAAAAAAACACGAATTGCTCAAAAAAAAAACTATGAAAGCCTACTACTTTTTTTGGCTTAACAGGTATATCGTGATCAAGTGCAGTTGTCTGTGTCTCGTAAAATTTTTAAATCATCATTTTATTTATATTTTTTGCGATTTTGAGGGCGGGTAAAGTTATCCGGACTTTTGGCCAACATTGCCCACGTCGATTTTGCACTCAAATATAGCTCGTATAGCTTTGAAACAAGAATCACACTCAGCTTACGGGCAATCCTACCGTTTCCTGTAAACAGCTCGGCGATAACTGTGTAATTTTTTGAATAAATCAAGTGGGCAATGTTACCTGGCAGTTTTTTCCCTTTCCCATACAAACGGCACCTGAGATTTCAAAAGTGTTAGGGTTGTCACTTTTGAGTTAATTTGTGTAAAGCGTTAAGGTAAAATAAGACAAAGCTTATGATGATCATTTTTTATTAATATTGAATAATAAAAGAATACTTGGGTACTATGAGTAATTGAAAACAGTAAAAAGATTATTGATATCAATTAACAATTATTAACATGTTAAATTTCAAATAAATCAACATCAACTCTTGTTCATATATTAAAAGAAACGTACCTAATTAAGATAAGTATACCAAATTCAAATTAATTAAGGTAATTCTTACCTATAATTTTAGGTAAGTACTACCTCCTACCAATCATCCATCCAACCTTCATCACCATAACCTACTAGTCTTTTCCATATAATCTCCAATAGCCTCTATATGCCTGCTGGGACCGGTTCACGGATATCTATTTTTGTGCCCGTGAATGGGTTGCAGCAGGTGTAAAACACAGCAAATTTCTCCAAAGGGCCTCTACGTGTTGGATCTGTATCCCCGCGCAAGCCTATCAAAAGACCGGGATTTATTGGCCCGTGATCAAAGAGAGATAATAATATACACGAATTGAGAACACTTTCCTTTTAACATTAAAGTCTGTTGATAATACTCGTAGTGCAAAAAGAATAAAAACAAAAGTACGATGTAAATATTCGTTTATAAAACAATAACCTCCTTTATTCGCAAAGGCTGGTAAATACAATGAGGTGGCAACCCTAGGACGTTTTTGGCGATGGGCAAAGTTTACAATGACCGGCGGCTACATGGCTGGGTAACATTCTCTAAGACAATAACTCCGTTAATAATAGGCTTTTAGTAACTTTATTAATAGAAAAACAATCTACACATCTTATTTTATTACATGACATGAGTTTTACCTACCAGCGTCTTCGCCATTTTGCACAATTCACCTTGAAACTTCACTAAGAATTTGCCCGCCAAATAACGCACTTCACTCAACGAGTTGGAACAAGCTACTGATTGACGTTAGCTGCAAATATGATGCGCAGTGTTGCCACCCATATAACCTAGTTTCTACTAAAAATAGTGGAGTTGCCAGAACTCACATTAAATTTACCCCACAAACCGATTTGTAAAAAAATTGCGTTACGGGCAAACTTTCCCGTGGTGGCAATGTTGGCGCATTTGACGGTATTTAATCGCTGAGTGGCCAGCATCAAGCGTCGTGAGAAACCATCTTCAAACATTCGCGAACAAAACATTCGAACGTCGTCGGCGGCGGACACGCGTCGGTCGCCGGTCGCCGGCCAGAAAAACCAGGGCCTAAGGGATTTGGGCTGCGTGTGCTTAGGCCACGCGCATTGTTTGTCCCTTATCAACAGCTCTATAAGAGTGAAAAGGACAAGCAATACTTAGTGGCTTACTAAGTTAGGAGTCGTTTATGAATAAGGGGGTTAGACTTTAGAACTATAACACAAGTAACGTACTCTCCATTTGGAATCTTTACGGCCAGCGGTTTAGGTTAAAGACACATTTATCAGCATGCGTACGCATTTTGTCTATAGAAAATGTCATTTTACAAGACAAGACAAGACGTACGCATGCTTGCACGTTTCATACTAAACAGCCAATTTTATTAGACAAAATGCGTACGCATGCTGATAAATGTGTCTTCACCCTTAGGCGATGTGGTGATACATACGTCAGTCAGTGTTTTATTTTTTAAACTTTTTAAAGTATTGATATTCCACGAATTTTACTTATATAACTGCCAGAATATTTTAAGCCACGTATCCACTAGAGGCAGCCTCGGGTCGAGCGACTACCTCACTCCGTGGCTGCGCAAGTGGAGACGCTGCGTCAAACTGAGGCACGCCGCGACGCGAGACACATTCGTCGCCGTGAGCCGAGCCATATTTTGTCGGTCTCTGTGCCGTGCTCAAAGGCGCCTCAGTCCGAGCCGTGTGTTTAGTGGAGTCGCGTATTGGCTTTTAACCGCGCAGTGCGCCGCGGGCGGATCAAGCTGAGGCGACACGCCTCGAGCTGATCCGTAGTTGTTGCCTCAGAGCGAGCAGCCTCAAACTGAGGCTATTTGCTTCAGGTCGAGGCCGCTCGACCCGAGGCTGCCTCTAGTGGATACGAAGCTTTATAACCATTCTATAGTACATGCATATCTTTAGCAACGACAATCATTCGACATTCCTGGAGCGGATCTATTAGTATGCGAACGTCGTAGGCCGGAGGCCGAGCGTCCTTTAGGTCAGCGGCATCGTTCGTGACGTCTATGGACGTATTTTAATAGATATAGTTGACAATCAAGCATGTAGGCTGCTTGGTAGTTAAGTAGATACCGTTGGTTATGATCGCCTATAACTCGAAAGATATCGTCAGCTTTCGGTGCCATAATACGGGCTGTTTCATATGCATTAAATTGCCCAGGTTAATGGAGGCATTAATACAAGTTAGCTGGCTATTCATTCGAAAAAATAGGCAAAATGCGTATTTACGCGAGCTAATATTGAGCCCAAAAAGGAGAGACCTACGTCCAGCAGTGGACTGAAATGGGCTGATGATGTCATCATCATCATCAGTTCACTGCTGGACGTAGGCCTCTCCTTTTAATTATGCGTATAGACGCATTGGGACGTAAATGCCCGTAATTGCCACGCTAGGCAAGCGGATTGGCGATCGCAGTAATGTGTCCACTATGACGACGCTGCTGCCCATCATCAATCTTTTATCAAATAATAGTCAGTGACACTTCAATCCCTTAGTCGACTCTTACGACACCCGTAGGAGGACTTGGGGTGGTGACAAATGTCTTCTTACTGCCGTCACCACACGGCCAGCTGATGACGTGATGTGAGGATATTTTACAACTGCAGAGTATATCTATTATATTATGTGAGTCAATTAGATAGAAATAAACAGGCAACCCTAATGAATGGGTGCATTACGCGCATTATGCGATTAGACGCGTGAGCATGCAAAGTTACTGCATCCCGGGGGAGACACCGTTTCCATTGTGATGTGACCACGAAATAATAAAAACGTTTTTTTCTGTTCTGTGATTCTGACAGTACAACAAATAAGTCTATTCTCAAAGAGCTGGGTATAGAGGAAAGCCTTTCCAAGTTTCCACCACCTGCCTGCGAAGGATCCTGGAATTCTTCGGCCACATTGCCTGCAAATCTGGACATAACCTCGAGCAACTGATGGTTCTTAGGAAGGTCGATGGAAAAAGGCCGAGAGGTCGTAGCCCTATCAGGTGGTCCGACCAAGTCCGTTCTACTTTAAATTCTAAGCTCCATGGTGCCCTCCATGAAGCCAAAGATAGAGATGGAGGAGACTAACGAAAGAAAAATTGTTATCCATCCGGGGGAATCACGACCCTCAGTAATGAGGAAATCGACGCGAGGAGGAGGGAGGAGGAGGATTATGACAGTAGGTAGCCGTACCATGACTTTGCAAGTATCGGTAAGGTTAGGTTTTACTTGATACGTAAAACAGTAGCTATACCATTACCGTAATGACGTCATCACGCATGCTATGCGTCTCTGTCATACCATAAAATCAGTGCGAGAGTGCCAGCCGCAACTAAATTTAAATATGTATCCCCTTATTTATAAACGTCCCTCTCCGTCTTATCAATATGTCTGGTAAGAGCAAAAGGGACAAACAATACTTAGCGGGTTGCTAAGTTATGAGACATTAATGAATAAGCACTCTACGTTTTAATTTTTTTACGCGGTCGATTGTCAAATCTTATGTTAGAGCTACATAACTTTGCAAATATCCAGCACCACACAGATCATGAACTTTGTAAAGTGTTCGAAGAGTCGGGATGTAGTTAAAAATTATTACCTGTACGGGATGTGATCCGTTTAAATAGTTTTATTACATGAGTTATCATCGCGGTAACCGAAGAATATACTCGAACCTCGTACTACGCATTTAGTTTAGTTTAGTTTTTATTTATTTCAGGAAGAAAATTCGAAATACAATGTGATGTCAGGGTACCTATACAAATTTTCATCATGATCGTCAAAATACAAGGCAAATGTCAAATAATTAATAAAGAAATACATAAAATTAAACATTTTTGCAAAGTCAAAATAATAATTCAATATTAACAATAATCAATTAATCAAATCAAGTCAACAAAAATAAAAATCAAATAAACAATTGAAATAACTAACCATTTAAATTAAATAGTGCATAATCTTGTATACTGTTGTACGTCACGTTAATAATTGCCGTATCGTATCCAGTAGCCGTACCATGAGTTGGAAAGTAATGCATTACGTACTCCCACCGACATATTGAAGCGAAGTAAAGCAACTTATCGAGTAAAACCTAACATTACTTGCAAAGTCATGGTACGGGCTTATTAGGCAGATAAATTTTCCCGTTGGACTACAGTATGGGGTTCTTCAAAAGAGGAGTGTACAAGTTCTTATTGGGTCGGCAACGCGCATGTGACACCCCTGGGGTTGCAGGCGCCCATAGGCTATGGCGACTGCTTTCCATCAGGCTTGTTTGCCACCGACGTGGTATAAAAAAAAATCGCATCACCATTGCTGGCTACTGCGTACGGCTACTGGCGTACGTCACGTTAATAATTGCCGTATCGTGTCCAGCTGTGGACACGCGCACTATCGCGCTAATCCGCGTCAGAGCGGATTACTCTTCATTAGAGCGTCAGCTGAGAGACATTTGTCACGGCACTAAGTCCGCCTGCGTTTATCTGCCTAATAAGTTCCGCTAATTAACTGAATTATCATTTCCTATAGTTTCTGAAAAATAAATCAAGTATTGAGTAATAGACAAATATGTACATAATTTGAAAAATCATCTGTAAAATACGAAGTTTAGGTTGTTCATGAAACGATTTTTTTTTCCTTAATTTTCATTTCCTATCATCATCATCATCATCATATCAGCCGAAAGACGTCCACTGCTGAACATAGGCCTCCCCCAAAGATTGCCACAAGGCCCCTCACAAGGTGGACCGATGACCTGGTGAAGGTCGTAGGAGTCCGCTGGATGCGGGTGGCGCAGGACCGGTCATTTCCTATAGTTTCTGAAAAATAAATTAAGTATTGAATTGAATTGAATTGAATTGAATTAAATAGAATTGCTTATTTGAAAATAGTTCCAATTTAATAAAAACTTAATATTTAAAATATATTAGTACTGGCTCTTAAAAATTGTATTGAGTAATAGACAAATGTGTAGGTATATGTGGATCTAGATATCTAGATATCGATGTAATTTGAAAAATCATCTGTAAAATACGGGTTGTTAATGGAACGATTTTCTTTTTCCTTAATATTATGACAATTATGTCATTTTTTACATTCTTCATTTTTTGTTACAGGTATGTTCTCCACTTAAAATTAAGAAATATCTGCGTTCCATCATAGTAAGTATCTATAGATTACCTAAATTAAATATAAAACATACTGATAACTATTTAATTTATTTTTTATTTAATTTTGTTACAAATAACAGTAAAAATTACGTAAATAAACGTTATAAAACCATCCAGGCACACGAATAAAAAGCCATTATCGAACACGCGTTGCGATTGGCAACCGGCCAATCCGATACTTTTATTTATCGACATTTAATAGCCCATTATGCAACTATACGTTTATATTATATGGAGATAAAAAATATTCATTCATTTGCTGAGTACAATATTAGTACATTACTATAGAGGCAGGCACGAAAGCCTCATATTTCCAGCCGTGGTATGTATAGTGCTTTTCTCAAACTTGAAATGAAATAAACAACAAAACATCAAAGTTTTTTTTTATATGCATAGTGGCAGAATGTCATGATGCCTGTGCCACAAATTTATGTGGAATGGAATTAAAAAAGAGCAGTTTGCCGGCCTAGGCCTTCAAAATCTATGTTAAATTCCATTAACGACCTCTTGTCGTAGTCGCACCTGAAACGTTATACTTCGCAGCCTATTATAATATAAGGAATATAATAATAATATATTGCATGTTTGAGAAAAAACTTTTTCATCACATTTGCTTTCTAAGCTGCTTGTATGCATCGCGGGAGTAAGAGAATAGTAAAATTCCCAACCATTTTTTTTGCTCGCAAATGTGATGAAAAACATTGTATGCATCACGGTCGGTAAGCGGAATACTAACTCGAGTCATTCTAACACTCTCGTTAGTAATACCGTACTTGCCTCCCTAGATGCGCAATTTACTATTTTACAATTATGACTAGTGAGCCACAAACATATTATATTTAGCGAATAAGTTACTTTAAAATTACTTGAATTTAAGTCGATAATTGCTCGACATGTTTCGAACAACAATCGACTTAAATTACGTGAGTAATCCGTTTGCTAAATACATATTTAAATAGACAATAGAAATTAATATGCCCAATAATTATACTATTAACCGATTCGTTGCGTGTTCCATTTAAAAAAAATAAGTGTAGGTATATGGCGGAGAACAATTTTTTCATGATACGCCAAGCGTGCCTTACGCCATAGAATATGATGACACGCCTATCGTGTCATACGCCACTCGTTAAAAATATTCACGACACGCCTGGTGTGTCATCCGCACTGAAACGGTTAATATAACAATTACACATAATGGAAGATATTTCATTAAGTTTTGGACCTTTTTTGTGAGCCTACAGTTAGGTTGTTTTACGGTACGTCTGAACCAGCTAACATGGCAATGCCATTTATCATCCTAGTAGCTATAATTAACCCCCCATAACTCTCTGTTATCGATGTCTGGTTATTTATTGCTTTTGGCGGTTCTTATTGCGGTGTTATTAAGGTCTATATTATGTGACAGTGGCATATTATGTCGATATGAAGAATGGAGGTGGTAATTATTAGGGCTGTGAGAAAGTTTTACAATAATAAGTTTCTTTTAGAATTGATTGTTATTGTGTGTTATTTGGTTTATTTATACTGGGTATTCGATGAAATCTATACCTATAATAACGAGTAAAAGGTTTTTGACGTTTTTATTTATTAATATCGATATAAACACATACATGCAAAGAACCTTGTTTGCCGTTTGTTAGTCGTATACCTCGAAATCATAAATTTCTTGTAGCTTTTCACCTATTCGCGTTTCGCCGCGGTAGCGTATTTTGTTGTGACGTAAAATATCGGTGGTATATTTTGTCACTCGCATATATTTTTAATCGATTTTTACAACAGTAGCAAATTTTGATATAGCATGTATTATCAATAGCCTATTTAGTTAGCCGCATATATTTTCAATAGATGTTTGTAACAGTAGCAAATTTATACAATAATACAGAAATGTTCCCTCCGTGTGAATTTGAATCATTTAAAATTGCCCCGCTGACCATAAATGGATCCAGGTTCAGCTTCCATCTTCGAAAAATGCATAATATACACCAAACTAAACTACAAACGAATAGGATGGAAATATCGCGATATCATCATCATCATCAAATCAGCCGAAAGACGTCCACTGCTGAATATAGGCCCAAAGATTGCCAGAATGACCGGTCCTGCGCGACCCGCATCCTGCGACGTCACCAAGTCACCAGTCCATGCTGCGCCTTCCGGTACGTGGCCGCCACGAGAACCTTTCCGCTCCAACGGCCATCGGTTCTACTCCGCCCACTGCCACTTAAGTTTCTGCGATCAGGAGACCTACCTATATATTTTATTTTGGTTCTGCGCGATATGTAATAACGCGTTACAAGCAAATATCTATTGAGGTGAAGAGCGACTACAATGAAAAAAGACAAGAAAGTAAATATAAATTATAAATATTAGATGTCATATACCAAAGAAAAACGACCAAGATCACCTATGTCCGAGGTGGGGATCGAACCCACGTACTCAGCTTTCGCGGCTGATGCCTGTACCCCTCGGCCACTCGGTCTTAGCAACCACCGGTCAAATTTCTCGGGTATATGCAATCCCTTACAAGGCTAGGCGCCTTTGACCTCTAGCTATTCTAGAAAACTGTAAAGTATTTCTAAATAGGAGGTGCAGGCATGTATTGCTTACCCTCAGAGATTGGTCAAAGGCGCCTAGCCTTGTAAGGGATTGCATATACCCGAGAAATTTGACCGGTGGTTGCTAAGACCGAGTGGCCGAGGGGTACAGGCATCAGCCGCGAAAGCTGAGTACGTGGGTTCGATCCCCACCTCGGACATAGGTGATCTTGGTCGTTTTTCTTTGGTATATGACATCTAATATTTATAATTTATATAGTATTAAGTAGTGTGACTACTGGAGAAAAATTAAAAAGTACAAATCAAAATATTTAGTTAATAAATAATTTAATTTGTACTTTCGCAATATGTTCAAAGTAAATATACTAAGAATTTTATACACCATTGTAATTGGCTACCAGAAATAATTCGACTAGAAAAAAAAACTGCTAAGGAATTTTGAGATCGCGGCGAAACGCGAAAATGTGAAAAGCTACAAGGATTTTATGATTTCGAGGTATACAACTAACAAACGTTGTTTGCTTGCACCGCTCACAGTTTCTCTATTTTGCCTTATGGGTGACTGGTATAAAATGCTTCATAGCATTAAGCCCACCATTTGTACGATGTTTTTGTGTAATAAAGCACGATGTACTATTTCATGCAAGTAAAAAGTAATATATCAAATCCTTTGCCGACATTTTAATTTTATGGCTTTTCTATAAACAGCATATAATCGGTTCGGGTATGATTTTAAATGGAAAATCCTGCAAACGTGGTGAACAAGCAATTTTTAGAAATATTTACAGAATTCACTTAACTTAAATCCATTTTATAATCAGGTTGTATACAATTTTCCCTGAATGTATAATTCGACCAAAACAAATTAAAATTGGTGATAGATTGATTTTGCATTTGGAGACAAATGAATGTCAACATTTTTGGCATGACTTCCTATTTTTATATCTATTTACCGAATAATCTGGAAACAAAGTTACACTTGTCAAAATGTTCAACACAAAATAAATGATATTGACATCGATTCCATCTATCCCATAAACATTTAAAAATAATCGTAATCTATTAGAAAATCAACATTTTCTATGAAACTAGCGACCCGCCCCGGCTTCGCACGGGTACTATACCTACATAAAAACCTTCCTCTTGAATTACTCTACCTATTAAAAAAAAATCGCATCAAAATCCGTTGCGTAGTTTTAAAGATTTAAGCGCACAAAGGGATATAGGGACAGGACAAATGTTTTTTTTAATACTATGTAGTGATAGGTATATATTGTTTTAAACTTTCAAGATTAAGTATCACTCATATCATATTTTAACGTCAGGATAAAAAACGTAAGCTTACGCGAATAAGACCCGTTTGCGTTAAAATATGATTTTCTATGAATTACCTGCTATTGACTGAATAAAGATATCCTGATGTACCTATACATAAAGACATACACAAACTTTACAGCTTAAGCCAAATTACCGCTCTAAAAAAGTGACATAATTATAAATACCTAAAAGTGACATAATTACAACTAAATTGGAAAAAAATCGGTTACGGTAACTAATTACCGTCAACCAAATGTCTAGTTCTGTATCTAAATCCAGTACATTTGGGAATGACCGACACATTGATTCGCTTTCAGTAGTTTTGCCGACTAAAACAAAATCAGAGCATGCCAGGCTGGACCCCTGTAATCCTGGACATTGTAAGACAGGGCCGTAATCTCCGCACTTGAATGGGACAATTTTGCTAAGACAACGGTAATTCTGCTGTTAGGGCATGGCTACACAGGCAGTTATCGTTGAGAAATTCGCTTACTTAGCCTCGTACCCCAACGTAGCTTTAGAACAACAAAGTTAGTTTACTCATAACGACCCATGACATCATCTCTTTTAAAAACATTTAAATTTTATTTGGTAGTCCAAAATGCCCTTTTTTAGGACACTTGGTTATTATTTCACTTGTTAGGATTAGTCCACTTGTATATATCAAATCATTTAGAAAGAAATATATTATTATTTACTGAAGTAGTAACTATTTATTCTAAAGCAATTTGACAAAACTTTTCAAAAGCAAAATGCTTAAACTGTCATACTAAGTGCGCCACTTCAGCGCTATTTTGATCACGGCTTGATCCAAATACGTATTTTTTTTAAAGACTTGCACTTGTAGCTACAACGAGAAACAAATGGTTTTGGCACCCTATTTTTAAAACACATACTTAAACCACTTTTTCCAAACGTAACTTATTTATTTATCAAAACATCGATGTATCCCTACCCCAATGCTCGTGTAAAGGACCCTTAACAGTTTAAATGATTGCACATAATCCCAGGCCGGCGGTGTCCGGCAAATGGGCCGGCGATAAGCGGACATCTGTCTTAAGACGTCCTTAACGACACAGACTTAGGAATGTCACAGTACAGCCATCAGTAGATTCAGTTGACGTAGCAGTTGGAAAGTAAAGGATACGTTAGGTTTTACTCCATACGTAATCCATTCCAGGGATCGGAACCGTTCTCGATTAACCATTTGATATTGTTCTTTAACCGTTATTAATTCCGTTCGTATTAGTAACGGTTAACTACGATAAAGGTTTTGTAGATGAACACAATATTTCTGGTTCACAATATTCAAGATGAACGGAAAAATTCCGTTCTTTGACATAACGGTTTTGACAAGAACATTATATGATTTATATGAAAGAACAAAACTTTTCTGGTTACCGTTACTAGAGATGAACGAAAAATAAAGTTCCGTGAACCATTATTAAACTGTTCGCGATGACGTAAACATGCCGCCACTCGCTCTCTCTTTTCCACGCGAATATAGTTCGTATTTTTATTTCATTTGACTAGCCATTTAGGTTTGACGTGTGGTATTGGCCGCATGATGAAAAAGGTTTAAATTGAATTAAGTGAAAGGATGCAATATGTGCTAGCAATTCTGGCGCCTCCTAGCGCCGTCGACGGGAACTTGCCTGGAAATTGGTTACTTGACAACGTGTTGTTGACTGGGCTGTCAATGTTTTTTCCGACATAATAGATATATATGTTTATAATGGTAAGTTTGTGAACTTTCTAATTAGTAGATATTTCTTTCTATGTTAATTTTAGAGTTTAATGAGAAGGAGGTAAGACGGAGGAGTAAGACGCCCGATGTTGGTCTACTACCGGCACCTGTCTTGTAATATCGGCTCGGCTCCTTGGTAAATAAATATATATACTTACTATAACCTGCACTTATTACATTCATACTCCTAATACCTACGCAGTTATGGGTGCATACCACTCGTCTTGAATAGTCAACATAGTTATAGGTACGATACGTGAATTGCTCAAGAAGACAGTTGCAGTTCCTATTATTTCCCTTAATGGAACCCCGATGCTTGGAGTCAATATAGCAATATGGCGTTGCTGGCTACATTCCGCCGGACGCAAAATGACTTTGTCCCACAATTACGTATGTTGTTTTGTTATGAATTCATTATATCGTAACTGTGGAATGTCTTCTCAAAAGGGCTTATTTCCACTTTGTCAATAGAGATAATTTCTCTTATGGAAATATAGACAAAATAATCCTTATTGCCAGAGTAGAAATAAGCCCTTTTGAAAAGACACAAAGCTGAGTTTACACTTGCAAGTTATTGCCGCAAGTTTTGAGACGCAAATCATCATCATCATCAGCCTATGATAGACTGATAGTCCACTGCTGGACGTAGGCCTCTCCTATTTACTATGCGTATAGGCGCATTAGGAGGTAAATACCCATAATCGCCACGCTGGGCAAGCGGATTGGCGATCGCAGTAGTATGTCCACTATGATGACTCTGCTGCCCATCATCAATCTTTTATCAAATAATAGTCAGTGACACTTCAATCCCTTAGTCGACTCTTACGACACCCACAGGAGGAGTTGGGGTGGTGGAAATAGTTATTTGTTGTACAAGGGAGGAAAGTGGTTGTTTAATCATCGTGCCAATATTGAGACCCGAGCCAGCGAGAGATTCCATAGTTGAACCACGAGCGAAGCGAGTGGTTTAAAAATGGAATCTCGAGCGTTGCGAGGGTTTCAAGGCACGATAATTAAACAAACTTTGCTCCCATGTGTAACACAACATTTTTCCCCACACTAAAGCGAGGAAGCAGCTACGAACGTGTAAAAAAAACAATCAATGCAACAAATCAGTTTTTTTATAATTACAATAAAACCTACCTACATTAATTAAATTGTAATAAATCCTATCATGCTTAAGTATAAAATCTGTATCCGGCAGCTTTAAAACATCAATCATTTTAAAAAATGATTGATGTTTTAAAGCTGTGTGAGGTAAACTTAAATTGCCCACTTTTTGGTAAGATATTTCATAGGAAACTTTCCTTCCAAAACTGTACATTCGAGTATTTTTTTATAAGTTGGCAACATTGACGTACAAGACGTCAGTGTTAGCGGGTTGCGTTCTGAATGTAAAAGTATACTATCTGGTTTTTGTCCAATATGATAAAATTTTGCGATAGGTTTTTATGAAATACTAAAAATCTAATTTATTATCTTGAATAAATGAAATAATCTGGTGTATGATAAAATTTTCATGGTGTCCCTCAAAAAATAATCAGCGAATCATAGCCATACCAGCGTTTTACATTCCATGGTTTTGAACGTTTCACGGTTCATCTGTCAATTTACTTCCTTCACAAGTGATTAAAATGCAACTTCCCTCACTGAAATCAGTGAGGGAAGTAGGTGTTTCCGAGCTAGTGTGGGGAAAAATATATTCTTACTGCCGTCACCACACGGCAAATATTGGTAGGAATTAGTGGCAAATATCTACAACTCTTTTTTTCAAAACTTGCAGGGTCGCGTTTTATAAAGTTACAATTTGCCGTTTGTCTCTCTTTCTAGCCAATATATTATGTGCGTGCGTTAGAGAGGCAAACAGCGAAATTGTAAAATGAAACTTTATAAAACGCGACCCAGGTCTTAACTCGGCTTAGCTCGTTACTTCCGCAGTTGTGATCTTGAACTCTATTAACATCGTAGTAAAGTTCAAATTTAGACGAACATTTCTTTGGCGAATGAAAGTATATTTTCTGTTTATCTGTCCATCCGTCTGTCTGTATGTCTGTTTGTTTCTCTGTCTGTCTGATTGTTTGTCCGTCCGTCTATACGGTCGTTTGTTTCCGCAAAGAAACGTGTTTCGACCAGATACATAGTGTAAGAAAGGAAACAACGTTTTCGGCCATAATGCTTTTATTTTATCTCTTTCTAATATAGTACCTTTATCCTATGTTAATCTCTTTCACTCAATCATTCTTCCATCCCTTTTACTCTCATTTCCTTGCAAACAATCTATCTCTTTCTTACTAAGTTACGTTCCGTTCCACATTAAACTAGATGTGCACCTTACATGCCCTCTGAAATATATATGTGCAAAGCAACACACTTTGCACATGTATATTTCACACCTTACATGTTCTTTTTTGTTAATTATGAATTAATTCTAAATTATGATGTTTCTGTAAAAACTGTTTTTACGCTAAAGGAAAAAAACTTTACATTTTACAGGTTTACTTAGAGTATTTTAGTTTTAATGTTTTGAAGCAGTTTATATAAAGAGAAGATAGGTAGCTAACTGAATTAAAAAAGTTAAAAGGTTAAACTTTTGATTACTTAACAATCACTTGACTTAAGTACCTATCCTATGCTTATCTAATATTTTAGCAAGTGCTACTTTATAGGTGTCCTGTTCCTAATATTATGATTATGATACTTAATGCTGCAAAGTAAGAAAAAGTTACAAAGATCTCTACAGCTTACACCTATAAAGATGCATTTGCCAAGTTATAATTACATAATTACATGTTAAATAGTCACTACTATTTGGTTTTCTTTATCTTTTATACCTATATACTCAATCCTACAGATATATTAACTAAAATAAGATATGGCAATTTTTATCAGACTTAAACACAGTATACTAAGTGAAATAATGAATGCCTGCAACTAATTTTGACAGAGTTTGATAAATGTGAAATTAATTAGGTGTACAATTATTGACTGACTCAAGTTATTATCAGCTAAACTTTATTTTAGAAGCTTTGATATGGAAACTTTATCAATAAAATAATAAGTATACTTATTTCTTTAATAAGGTACTTTTTTAAAATTACACGGTTGCACCTTATTTGTTAAATTCTGTCCGCAGCGCCATGTAAGAAAGGAAACAACGTTTTCGGCCATAATGCTTTTATTTTATCTCTTTCTAATATAGTACCTTTATCCTATGTTAATCTCTTTCACTCAATCATTCTTCCATCCCTTTTACTCTCATTTCCTTGCAAACAATCTATCTCTTTCTTACTAAGTTACGTTCCGTTCCACATTAAACTAGATGTGCACCTTACAATAGTATTCGAAATTTTTGCTTTTACAATTAGTTATTCTGGGTGTATTTCTTAGGGTTCTGTAGTAAATTAGAAACCGTCACAGATTCGCCATGTGCTTCCACCTGTCTGTCTGTATGTCTGTCTGTATGTTTGTCTGTCTGTCAGTCTGTTTGTCTGTCTGTCTGTATGTCTGTCTGTCCGTCCGTTTGTTTCCTCCATATTATTGCTTTCTCAATTATTCTGGGTGTAAGTACTTTTTAGGATTCTGTAGTAAATTAGGAACCCTTGCATTTTGCATCCATCCCTCTGTCTGTCTGTATGTCTGTCTGTCTGTCTGTTTGTAAGACTGTCTGTCTGGCGGTCTGTCCGTCTGTCTGTCTGTTCATCTGCCGATCTTTCTGTCTGTCTGTTTGTCTCTCTGTCTGTGTGTCTGTCTATCTGAACGGACTGACTATCTGTACGTCCGTCTGTCCGTCCGCTTGTTTCCGCAAAGAAACATATATCGACCGGTTATTACTTGAAATGGTTGCCTTTTCAATTATTCTGGCTGTAAGATATTTTTAGGGTTCTGTAGTAAATTAGGTACCCTTACATTTTCGCCATGTCCGTCTGTCTGTCTGTATGTCTGTCTGTCTGTTCATCTGTCGATCTTTCCGTTCTGTCCATCCATTGTCTGTCTGTTTGTCTGTCGGTCTGTCTGTCTGTGCGTCCGTCTGTGTGCTCGTTTATTTGTGCTATGTAACATATTTCGACCGGATATTACTTGATATGTCTGTCTGTATGTATGTCTGTCTGTTCATCTGTTCATCCCTCTGTCTGTCTGTCTGTCTGTCTGTTTGTCTGTCTGTCTGTCTGACGGTCTGTCCGTCTGTCTGTCTGTTCATCTGTCGATCTTTCCGCCCGTCTGTCTGCCTGTCTGTCTGACGGTCTGTCCGTCTGTCTGTCTGTTCATCTGTCGATCTTTCCGTCTGTCTGTCTGTTTGTCTGTTCATCCGTCGATCTTTCTGTCTATCTGTCTGTGTGTCTGTCTGTGTGTCTGTCTATCTGTCTGTCTGTATGTCTGTCTGTCTGTTTATCTGTCCATCCGTCTGTTTGTCTATCTGTCTGTCTGTCTGTCTGTGTGTTTGTATGTCTGTTTGTCTGTCGGTCTGTATGTCTGTCCGTCCGTCTGTTAAACCGCTTATTTCTGCAAAGAAACATATTTCAACCGGGTATTATTTAAAATTGTTGCCTTTTCAATTATTCTGGCTGTAAGTACTTTTTACGGTTCTGTAGTAAATTAGGAACCCTTACATTTTCGCCATGTCCGTCTGTCTGTCTGTCTGTTCATCTGTCTATCCGTTGTCTGCCTGTTTGTCTGTCGGTCTGTCTGTCTGTCTGTCCGTCCGTCTGTCTGCCCGTTTATTTCTGCAAAGAAACATATTTCGACCGGATATTATTTAAAATTGTTGCCTTTTCAATTATTCTGGCTGTAAGTACTTTTTACGGTTCTGTAGTAAATTAGGAACCCTTACATTTTCGCCATGTCCGTATGTCTGTCTGTATGTCTGTCTGTCTGTCTGTTCATCTGTCTATCCGTTGTCTGTCTGTTTATCTGTCGGTCTGTCTGTCTGTCTGTCTGTCCGTCCGTCTGTCTGCCCGTTTATTTCTGCTAAGAAACATATTTCGACCGGATATTACTTGAAATGTCTGTCTGTCTGTATGTATGTCTGTCTGTTCATCTGTTCATCCCTCTGTCTGTCTGTTTGTCTGTCTGTCTATCTGATGGTCTGTCCATCTGTCTGTCTGTTCATCTGTCGATCTTTCCGTCCGTCTGTCTGTCTGTCTGTCTGACGGTCGGTCCGTCTGTCTGTCTATTCATCTGTCGATCTTTCCGCCCGTCTGTCTGCCTGTCTGTCTGACGGTCTGTCCGTCTGTCTGTCTGTTCATCTGTCGATCTTTCCGTCTGTCTGTCTGTTTGTCTGTTCATCCGTCGATCTTTCTGTCTATCCGTCTATGTGTCTGTCTGTATGTCTGTCTGTATGTCTGTCTGTCTGTTCATCTGTCCATCCGTCTGTTTGTCTATCTGTCTGTCTGTCTGTCTGTCTGTCTGTGTGTTTGTATGTCTGTTTGTCTGTCGGTCTGTATGTCTGTCCGTCCGTCTTTCCAACCGTTTATTTCTGCAAAGAAACATATTTCGACCGGATATTATTTAAAATGGTTGCCTTTTCAATTATTCTGGCTGTAATTACTTTTTACGGTTCTGTACTTTCTGTAGTAAATTAGGAACCCTTACATTTTCGCCATCTCCGTCAGTCTGTCTGTTTGTCTGTCTGTCTGACGGTCTGCCGTCTGTCTGTTCATCTGTCGATCTTTCTGTCTGTCTGTCTGTCTGTCTGTCTGTCTGTCTGTCTGTTCATCTGTCGATCTTTTTGTCTATCTATCTGAGTGTCTGTCTGTGTGTCTATGTGTCTGTATGTCTGTCTGTCTGTTCATCTGTCCATCCGTTGTCTGTCTGTTTGTTTGTCTGTCGGTCTGTATGTCTGTCCGTCCGTCTGTCTGCCCGTTTACTTCCGCAAAGAAACATATTTCGACTGGATATTACTTGAAATGATTGCCTTTTCAATTATTCTGGGTGTAAGTACTTTTTATGGTTCCGTAGTAAATTAGGAACCCTTACAATTTCGTCATGTCAGTCTGTCTGTCTGTTCGTCCGTCCGTCTGACTGTCTATCTATCTGTTGGTTAGTCCTTCTTTCCATCCATCTATTCTTGGATCCGTCTAGAAATAGAAATAATTCTTAACAAACACAAAAAAAACAATGTCCAGTAACAAAAAATAAAAATAAATTATGCGTTATTTCCGCAACTGTGATTAAGAACTCTGTTAATAACATTTTAGAATTCAAATTTAAACGAGCTTTTTTGTTACTGGCTGTGAAAGCGTTAACACTTTTTTCGTTAAAAAAAAAATTGTTATGATCGGGCATAGTTCAAATAAAAAAATAAAAAACCCTTATAGTTTCGCCATGTCGGTCTGTCCGTCTGTCTGTCCGTTAGTCCGTCTATCTATCCGTCAGCATACTCTTCTTAGCATGGTGCTAGAGTGTGTCAGCGCTCTATCACTCTTCATCTATCGTTTCGTGCGGTAGTCCGTCTGTCTGTCCGCCCATTGCTTAGATCAGTGACCATTTGCAATTAGTTGTAGGTATACTAGTTAGGGCTTGTCCATTAATCACGTCATACGATTTTGGTATGTTTTAAGCCCCCCCAGCCCCCATGGTGATATTTGGTGATATTTTCAGGACCCCCCCCCCTAGCCAATATCACGTGTATTTTTTTGCCAACTGAAGTAGTCCTTTTAATAACACTTGAATTTACGTACTTGTTTGCCAACTACGAGCTAAATGATCGCGAAGTTTTAAAACTTAGTATTTAAAAAGTATTTTATAAAAAAGTAAAGATTTTTTTACTGGCTATAATGCTGTTCAGCAGATTCGAGAGTAACAAAAAATTACACGTGATTTGTCTGATGACCCCCCCCCCCTCCCCTATGGTGATAGTTGGTGATTTTTTCTTGATCCCCTCACCCCCCTATACAGTGTGACGTGATTAATGGACAAGCCCTTAAGCCGACAAACTCGAATAATAAATATCCAAAAAAAAACTATTGTGATTCCTCCCCTACACGTGAATACAATGTGGGGTATCCGTGAATAGGTATTTCAAAAAGAGTATAGGTTTTTTCCAAATTCACTATTTCGAAAAATATGAAAAATATCTTACATATTTGGCTTAAGGCATGCTAATAGATAATACTAACTATCCTGAACATAATTGGTCTAGCCAGTTTCGACCAACTACGGAACGCTAATACTGAGCATGGATCGACATGCACTTGGCCGGTTTTTTTCCTCATGCGTTATTTTTAGGGTTTCGTAGTAAACAAAAAACCCTTATAGTTTAGCCATGTCCGTCTGTCCGTCTGTCTATCCGCAGCATAGCTCAGTGGCCGTTAGTACTAGAATTTGGTATACATATTAATTATGCTAACAAAGTGGTAGAATAAAAACTTTGGTGGGCTGTGGGTTTAAAAATAAAACCATTTCGAACGTAATCGGCCCAGCCGTTTTCGAATAACTACGGAACCCTATACTGAGCATGGCCCGACATGGTCTTGGCCGGTTTTTTGATATTGTATTCTCGCCATTTTCCGCAACTCGACATCTAACGTGCCTATTTTGCGTGATCCCAACGCTGGCCAAATATTTTGCTGCCGCAATATTATAATTACAAGGTTGTATGTTACATTTTTTCATAGTACCGTGAAACTAAGTAGTCAACATTGCCCGCTTTTTTCGGAAATCCTAAAATATCTCAAAAAAATATATGAAACCTTGAAGTTTTTTCTGCTCAGCATATGCACTGTGATCGTACGAATCGGCTCACATGAAGAAATAATTTTTAGATCATCATTTAGATCAGGTTTTTGTCGTTTTAAGGTGCGTGCAAACCAAAAGAGCATTCGCTGTTCTATCCCTCGCTCTACGAAATCAACCAATCACGTTTTGTGTAACGATCGAATTTCGTAGAGTGGGAGGTTAGAATACCGAATGTTCTTTTGGTCTGAATGCACCTATAGCAGGCGAGCAAAGTAATCTCGTTCTTGACCAACATTGCCCACCTCAATTTAGTGCTTAAAAATAGCTCGTATGACAATAATACTACAATCACAGAAGGTTTTTGGGCAATTCTACCATTTCATGTTTATAACTCAGGTATAAGTATAAACAATTTTGAGTAAATTGGTTGGGCAATGTTACCTACCCGTTTTCGCTCTTTTTCATATAAGGTCCACTAACGCAATTCGCAAATGCTAGGGTTGTCACTTTTAAGTAGATATCTTAACTAAAGACGTTTACTTTTGTTCAAAGTATTAATATACTAGTGAAGTAAAACAGTCCAAAATGTATTATTTGTTTTAATGCAATAATAATAAAACCGTTTTTTGAATGGGAATCAAGATAATATTATATTGATATAAATATCAGCCCACTAACGAAGCAGCAGACAACGAAACTGACAATTGAGAGTATAGTTATTGGTTCTGAACATTTTGTATACGTAAAATAAAATATCGGAGTTATAAAAACGTAATTTACTGAAAAAAACATTACCCTCCGCTATTTTCATAAAGTGGTAAAACTTGAAAGTGACAACTGTAGGCTATTTTTCATGATGTTTTCAATGTCCGTTTGCTAAAGTACTGGATAAAATTGCCCAAAGCCATAACTTATTTTCTGATTAGCTTTTTCCAATAAAACTACTATCAATGTAATCTACTGTTGTCATTTTATTACAGGTCATTTTTTTTTTTTTCATTTAATACCACCCTGTTTTGAGAGATTTATGTCTATATTTTGCCAAGATTTTGCCCGCCAAATAACCAACCTCACTCAAGAAGCTCTAGCAAACAACTAGATGAAGATAGACGCAAAAGTCATACTTGGTATTGCTTCTCACATAATCTATTTTATACTAAAAATAGTTAGGCCGCCATAAGAATGTATTTTTTTTCTATAATAACCAATTTATTTAAAATTCAAGTTTTGGGCAATGTTTCCCCTGGGCAAAGTGGGCTAATTTTACGGTAGTAATTCTATGTGTATTTAGCTATATTTTACTGAAACCTATATCTTAATACCTATAGTCAACTAATAGTCTAAAATTCACGATATTACATGGTTCTATGTTGTGGTCATATAACTTACAAGGGCAATAAGGTTCTATGTTTGTTTGATTGATATTATTGTAAGTGGTTATTTTTTTTTTTTTCTAGCTTGTAGGGGTGTCCCACTGCTGGGCTCTCCCTCTCCCTCAGATTTCCACAGCTCCCGGTTCGGTGCCAAGTCTGGCCAATTGTTGGCGAAGGCGTCCAGGTCATCCCGCCATCTCCGCCTGGGCCTGCCTCGTCCCCGCCTAGTTTGCGGCATCCACTTGGTGGCTGTAATAGCCCACCTTTCTGGATGCATGCGGTAGACGTGACCGGCCCAATCCCACTTTAGCCTGGCAGTTTTCTCACCCACGTCAGCTATGCGTGTTTTGGAGCGCAGCGTAGTGGTTATATCATATATAAAATGTACTTAATATTTATAGTCATATACATTGAATTTAGGCTGTGTGGTGCGGCAGTAACAATATATTTGCCACCTACCAAGTTGGAGAACTTTTCCGATGGGTGTTATAAGAGTCGACTAAGGGACGGTACTACGCTGATCCAATTATTTGAGATGGAGGCAGGGCAGCAGCCTCATCATAATGGACACATTACTGCAATCACCAATCCGTTTGCCCAGCGTGGCTATTATGGGCATTATGTCATTTATGTCCTACCTAATGTACCCATACGCATAAATAAAATAATAGAAGAGGCCCACGTCAAGACCACTGTTACTGTATTAGACTAATGATGTGATATTGAATTTGATAAGAAGGTATCCTTTTACCATTAAAGTGTATTTATCTCATAAAATCATCTATAGGTACTCATATCCATCAGTATAAGCATAATAATCTTATTATAACATCGATCGACCGATCTTTTTATTAGAGAAACGTGGCCTGCATGCATCGTGTCACTTATATAATGTTCATGTTTCATACTTAATCGCTCAAATCAAACTAATGAGGTGCCGTGTTCCACAGCCTTAGATACCATGGACCCTTTGATATTAAGACACCTGAATGGATGCCTTGGTATACCAGCATAGAAGAAAGTGGAAGATGCCATGCCAGAGGACCTAACCCGCGTATGTGCCAGCCATCCTGGAACCCTTTGATATAGCAAGAATCCTTTTCCCTTTGAGATAGCAGTGATGAGTATTTGTTGCGTTGCAACCTCAGTGCGCAAAAGTACTCGTTATCATCAGATCAGCTGCGGTCATATACTCATATGCTGACTCCAGCGGCAGCGGTGAAACGCTGGAATGTGGAAGACCAAGCTAACCACGAATAAATAAATATGAATATATATAGTCTTTTTCCTTTTTTAGTTTTAGTAGGTACACACGCCAACCCAGTTAACTCTATCAAAGATTTCGATTCTGGACCGTGTACGTGTTTCACTTAGTCGATTTGACCAAACTTTGATTCGAAATATAACACTTATTTTCGAATAGTCATGTCAAATCTCCATAGTACTTTAGCACTACATACATATATATATATATATATATATGTATTATATGTATATGTTTATATATATATCTGAGAGAAATCGTTATTCTTCTAATAAAAGTTTGGTGAAACGCAGCCTTAGTTTTATTTTCAGTGACGTCTCAATTGTTTTTTCTTAAAATCTTGAATTGGTCCCGATCTGTCTTTGTCACCCATTCTTGATTCGTCATTTTAACTGGGGTCAACTATATCAACTTTGGTAATTTGTTGTATTGTTTATTTCATATTGCTCATTTAAGCCTTCGTCAACATCTTCTTTGAGTGAGTTGCTCTAACTACTATCTTGCTATACTATATGCTAACTATAAAAAATTAGTGACACAATCAGAACGGCATCAATTTAAGAACTTGACATACGACGACTGAGAGTACAGTTCGTGAAATATAAATTGGTAACTTTCTACCTACATTATAGTAAAAATAAACGTTCAATTTATATTTCTCGAACTATACTGTACACTTAGCACATGATTGCTATGTCAGTATGTTATCGCTACTTGTATAGATTTTCTATCTTTTACCAACAATATGAATAAAAGGGAGATGGATAATCTATCTCGCGGCGACATATTGTCGCACTGATCCTGTGTTAAGTTTACTGAGACGAACCATGACGATACCGCTGTCAATACAATTTTTACCTCATCATAACACTAACCTTTTCAATGCCACGGCAAAAACAGCAGCTGTCACTCCATCCACGCCACCAAAGTGTCACAAAGGAATTTGTCAAAAACTATAAGCAAGTGCGACTAGGTCTCTATTGATCTGTGACTTGTATATCGGTCTTTGGCGTTGAAACAGTGTTACCAACATAACCGTTATCGCCGTCCACAAGGTTTCAATTAGATTGGACAATGACTGATATATTGGTAGGTACTGATTAACAAGAGAGTTTCAACGCCAAAGACTATTTGTAAGAGGCCCATTTAGACGATACAAGTTTCTTGAACATTCAATACAAGAAAGTTGAGGCAAGATAAAAATTGCACTGTTTAAACATAACGTGCAATTATTGTATTCAAGCAGCAACTTGAATTCAATACTTGTATGCATGTAAACATAGCCTGGGTAGTTAATTGAATACAAGAAATGTGAATCAATCTTTTGTTTTCACAATGGATTCCGTGCGTGAAGGTGTGCTCCTTGTCGCTGCTGTAATAGCAACTGTGCTACAGGAAAAACTAATCGAAGAACGTCGCAAAAAAAGATGGTGCTTGACAAGAAAATTGATATACGCAGAAAATGCATGCTGGGGGCTTCAAATACTCTGTGCAATCTGTGCATTGAACTCAAAGCTGAGGATGATGTAGAGTTCAAAAACATGTTTCGTGTGAACAAAGCTCAGTTTTCATACTTGCTCGATAAAATCACTCCCACAATTCAAAGACAAAACACAGTCATGCGTAATGCAATTCCGGCTCACGTTAAACTAGAACTTACATTAAAATACTTGAAAAAATGCTACATAATAAATCAACATGGTTTGCCTAAGATCAACTAATCAACGGGATCTTTGGGTTGTCCCTTAGAAAAATCTGCAAGGGCAGCGTCACGAGCCTCACGGCTTTTATAGTTTTTATTTTCTGTGTCCCAGAGATATTCGTGGCCTCTATAAATTTCTATTAATTTAATTATCTCCGAACTACCAAATTTGAAATTATTTTTGCTCACCGTGCTACCCTCAGCGAACGTTCAATATTGAATGAAAATCTGCCAATGCAAATCGGTTCAATTCTTGCTTCAATAGGTCATAATTGATTCAACTCCAAGTTTAGACGTGTCAATACTTGCAAACAAATATTGCCGTGCAATAAGTGTCCGTGGTGTAAACGAGACACGGTCAAAAAAATTGACTATCAAGAATTGTATACAATAATTTCATTCAAGATTTTGGTTATTGCTTATGTGTAAACACTTTGATTCAATTCTTGAATTCAATTATTGAATGGCAAAACTTGCATACAATTATTGCGGATTTTTGTTCAAGAATCTTGTATCGTCTAAATGGGCCTTAAGTCACCATCCACAAAATAAAATGTAACTATGCACGTGCGTAAAGTTCAAATTTAGCTTTTATAGTTTTACGTGGCGTTGAAAAGGTTGAAGCAAGTCACCAGTCTCACGACTCACCAGTCAGCTATTTGGAATATAGTTGATTTTTGTGGTAAAACATGTTAGTTTATTGGTGTCTGCAAATGACTTTGCATTTATTCGTAACTCTTACACGCATCCAGTCCAATTGCCTTGTTCATAAAACATCAAGACACATTAGTGACACATTAGTTAACTGTGTTGGCGATGAAATGATTATATGTACAGGTTGTGTAGCCAATATGCCAATCGCTAACATTCAGTCGCGAACGAAACTCAACTGTCTTCGTCACACCAATAAGAAAGAGTGACAGAGAGAAAACTACGATACACTACCTGCTCAGCGTAGCGTAGCGATTGGCACCAAAGAGAATAAAATCACTAATTGGCACGTTAGCTAACATAGCTACGGACTCAGATCTATCGACCTCTTTTGAAAAGCAAGTTCAGTTTCTCAAAAGAGGTTGGTGACGGATTGCAAACTCTGAATTAACAAGCAACTCGCAGCTACGCGTCTTTTTTCAATTGTATAGATTAAAAAGAGAAGTGTGGCGGCAAGTTGATGTTAAACACAAGATATGCTAGCCTTGCTATAGGAATTAACGTGACTGTAATCATAACATTACCTCCTGATAACAGTAGGTAAGGACATTTTTTCGCCGCCAATGAATTGATATAACTGATAAAATATATGTTCGTTTAACACAACGAAGCTGATACTTACTTTGTTGAGTTAGTTGTTTACATGCAATTTGTTGCTTGGCGTGTGTTGCTCGCTTTTATTTTTTGACGTGGCGGTGAAAAGGTGAACGAAAAGGTGCCACTTTGTCACTTAAATTGATGGCTTGTCCTTTTGACATAGGATTTAAAACAAATTGGCAGATTGTAGTGTATTGCGTCCTTTTTCCTTAACTACGTTCGGTTATGCGTTTAAATTTGGAACAGATTTTAAATTTCTAGTGGGTCTCTATTCCAGTATCCAGAAATAATAAAATAGTAAACGACACGAAACGTCATTTCAATACGTTTTCCTTATACAAACCATACGACATTCAATCTCGATTAATCGGAGAATAGGCACCACATGTGATTGTCTATTTGTTCAAATCAATTTTGACAGGAAAACCACTATTATTCCGTTCCCAAGAACACTAAACGTAGCGTTCGCGGCCAAAAACGTTTGAAAGAACATTAACCGTAACGGAAACTTTATAAGAAGAACATGACATGACAGTTCATCTCTTACAACAGAATTAGGAAAACCGTTATTATTCCGTTCGTTGAGAACAGAATCGGCCATTAAGCGTTCCGTCAAAGAACATTAAGAAGTATCGGTTAATGAGAACAAAAACTTTATGATTATGGTTTGGGGTTGACGTATGGTAACGGATTGAAAATAATAACGGTTTCCGATCCCTGATCCATTCTATCGCGCTAGCACTGACGTATTAGAGCACAGGGTTATTGTTTATTCACTGGCCAAATTTTAGGGAGTTAATTCTGTGGTCATATTGATGAACTTTTACTATGGGACCGACATCCGATTCGAGAAAAAAATCTGATGTCCCATTTCTACCTACTAATATCTCAGGTTTGTCTTATCTTTCTTCACTTCAATCTTAGTTAGACAAACCCTTTGGAACATTAGTATTTTTTTCTCGAATCGAATGTCATTCTCATAGTAAAAGTTCATCAATATACCTAATGATCTCAGCATTAACCCTAAAGTTTGGAAGATTATTAAAAAAATACTCAGTATTAGATACTGATGCCGTGTCAAATCTTTACGAGATCTGCACTTGCAAGGTGCGATCGGCAATCAATGGTCCCAGCTGTCCATCGGGACCGGGATTACCCGGACAATCCGGGTATATCCGGGCTTTCCCGGATTACGGCTAATGACGTAAACAGGAATACTGTCGAGTCCAAGTTAAAAATCTTGTTACTAAAATAGTAGTAATAGCTACTGCGTAGGTATAAAGAAATTTAAAAATATAGACATTATTTATGTCCGTAAATATCGGATATTTGGGGGGGGGGACGTTCGGGGTAGAGAAAAATCCCCGATGTTCGCAAACTTCGGTGTTCGCCTGCAACAGGCCTGCTACCAAGCAGGCCTGTTTTTAAAAGGAACATTTGCCTATAGCCATTTTTACAACGGCAAGTTATTGCTACTACGAGTAAAACAACATTATGTGCATGAAACAAATCCAGCTGTTTGCCACTTACTCAAACTTACCTATCAAATCTTATAGCGATACTTGTAAGACAGTCCATAGATTAACCATATTATTAAAAAAACCGCAATATAATAACACAAATAAACTTTTTTCAAAATCGATCGCAGCAGGCGATTTTCGCTCTTATACGATCGAGATAAAACTTTTTTCACCCGGCTTAAGCCGATTCCGTTTCGATTGATTTGGAGAAACCTAAACAGAAATTCAGTTATCGGTCTTATTCGTGTACTACCTTTAAAAAAAATGGTTGCATGTCAAATAACATGTCGTACATAACCGTATCGTCCAGTATTAAAAGCGACAAATCAGCCTGTCTGTCGCCGTCGACAGATTTATCGCCAGCATTGCTCACAGCCGGAATTTTTAATTATTCACTATTGGCCCGAAAACATACCCTTATCACACATACGCCGTAAAATAAAACGAACCTCTGAATTGGTTGGTAAAGAGTTAGAAACTCATGCAATAACAAAGAGTGGCTATACAGAATTCCAATCAGATGGAGGTTTTGACGAATATCCCCATGCAATTTTTTTTTTTCAATTATATTTTTTATAGTGCCGTGTGGTGACGGCAGTAAGAATACATTTCTCACCACCCCAACTCCTCCTGCGGGTGTCGTAAGAGTACATTCTACAAGCAGCGGCAGCAGCGTCATCATAGTGGGTGGACACATAACTGCGATCGCCAATCCGCTTGCCCAGCGTGGCGATTATGGGCCTCCTAATGCGTCTATACGCAAAGTTAATAGGAGAGGCCTACGTCCAGCAATGGACTAATATAGGCTGATGATGATGATGATGATATTTTTTTATCTTGCCTATACGATACCGAATGGGGCCTTATACGGATCACCTCTATTTTTGTCAAATCCTGTATTTAATGTGAGATTTTTGAATACAATAAGACATGTAGCTCAAGGAATACATTAAAACAAAGAAAACTGTGTATTCACTTCAGGCTATTCGCTGCTCTTAAAATGTTATATATTACAACTTCAAACAACCATTTTAATATTAGGTACACAGTAATTCTCCGAAAACTAAACCAAACGCAAGTCGAAATGAAAGATTTAAGTCTACTTTCAATAAACTTAATGCAATAGTTTTAAGACAGATAGCGCCATCTATCACCGAGTAGTGGAACATTTCTGCACTTAGTTTAAGCTAGTTTAAACTAACACACGCTAGGTGGCAAAGGACTATCGAATGTATCAAGTATCAGATAAAAAAAAGCCGTTTACTGCCAAAACTGCAGCATACAAAGAGGGTAGGTATATAGTTAATTTTAGCAGAACGAATTTGTAATCAATTTAATATAGCGCCGGGGCGATACACCGTTTACTCTTTTAGAACCGGATTCCATAAGGTATTTTTTGGATTTGTCAACCTCCGCAGCCTAGTTGGTATGGTAGTGACCCTGCCTACGAAGCTGGAGGTTCCGGGTTCAAATCTCGGCGAGGGCATTATTCGCGTATTTATTTATCAAAATATTTTTGTTCCTTGGTCGTGGCTGTCTATGTATTTAAGTATCTATTATAATATATCGTCGCTTGGTACCCACATCTCAAGCTTTAATTGAGCTTACCGTGGGACTAGATCGATTTGTGTAAGATGTCCCAATCCCACGATAATTTATTTATTTGAGTTTAATAACCATGCAATTATGTGAATAGGTATGTAGAAACATTATAATTTCTGCATGTTTTTAAATCAATAGAGTATCTCGTGTAATGTAAAATCATTAAGGTGCATTCTAATCTAACCCCCTAGTCTACGAAATTCGATCGTTACACAAAACGTGATTCGTCGATTTCGTAGAGTGAGGGATAGAATAGCGAATGCTCGTTTGGTCTGAATGCACCTTTAGAGCTTATCGTACCTATTAGATCGTTTGATTTGCAGATATATTATCTGAACCAGTTTTATCGCCGTTTTATCGTATAAACCAAATCGTTAATTCATTATCTCATAAAGTAGGTACGTGTGGTGTATTACTTGATATCTTTTGACACATATCAATATCATATGTTAAAATATATATAGTAGTATGACACAGCTGTTGATGATGATGATAGATCGGTTGATTGATTGATATATTTTTTATTTATTTAAGATAATATGTTATGTAAGTCAGAGTGACAAGTGATTTTAGTTACAAAACCGGCCAAAAACAAGTCGGACGGTGTATCGGCGTTTATGTATTTAGGTATTTATTTATTTAGGTAGTCTTTATTGCACAAAATAATACATGAGGTGAACTTATTCTCTTAAATCCCAGCCTATTAGAAAAAGTGTTTGGGAATTTCAAGCTTTTGTTAAAAGAATAATGACTAAACTTCGTTTCTTTCGAATTCGGAAGGCACAAAATAAAACACGCTATTACAAGTTCGCAAAATTTAAATTCAACCGAAGGTAATTTGTACTTATGTAAGCACGCCGGGACTTACGAGATTAATCCTCGGATCTATGAGAAATAATCCGGTTTTTTACGTGATTACTGCATTAAACAATGTGTTTCCGATAATTTAGCGACAGAGATTATTTTATTCGAATCGAAAGTAAAATATATGCGCGTATTAAATAGATGCGTACCTATATTATAAATTGAAGTACCTACTTAACCATATAAAAAACAAAGTTTTTAGTATGGTAATCGAACCTCCATGTATAAATGTGGTACCTATAAGAATAAGGTTTAACCCCCTTATTCATAAACATTCATAAACGCATAGTTAACAGGAGAGGCCTACGTCCAGCAGAGGACTATCATAGGCTGATGATGATGATGATTCATAAACATCTCCTAACTTAACAAGCCGCTAAGTATTGTTTTTCCTGTGTCCCTTTCGGTCTTATTGATATATTCATAAGATTGAAAGGAACAAACAATATACTAAGCGGTTTGCTAAGTTAGCAGACGTTCATGAATAAGGGGGTAAGTTTTGCCATTTTGACTACAAATACAAAATATGAGATAGACAGTCCAGTCCAATATTATGTGTTATGTCTGGGTCACATTTCAAGTTAAAGCTTTAGATAAGCTAGCCGGAAATTAAACTGCCCTCCATAGTTTTGGTTTACGGCGTCGGTCACTTCCGGTTCTCAATTTATGACTTTCCGTAGATATTTGTAGTCAGTGTAGGCCCGTACCTACTGCACAATAGCATTTTCCTAACTAGTGCGGAAAAGTAAACTTTACGCACGGTTCGCGTGCGTTAATTTGCCTTTGTATGGCACTTGTTATGAAAAAAGTTTTCGATACACTTGTAAAAACTTCTTTTTAACTCGGGTGATTGTCGCCCTCGTTTCACTTTGCTCCAACCTTCACCCTCGTCGAAAAAATATTTTTTTTGAGCTTGTAACGAAATGTACTATTGTATGACACTATTATGTTCAAAGATCGCTAATTAAAATCAAAATAATTTTTATTAAAAAATGTAAAAAGAAACTACTACCTACCAGACTGATAATTATATGTAAATAAATGAAGCACGTGCAGTAGGGTGCAAAGTTGCATAGACATTACATAAGCAGTTGATGAATGACGTGTGGTAGCCGTGTGGTGACGGCAATAAGAATACATTTGTCGCCACCCCAACTCCTCCTGCGGGTGTCGTAAGTGTCGACTAAGGGATTGAAGTGTCACTGACCATTATTTGATAAAAGATTGATGATGGGCAGCAGCGTCATCATAGTGGACACATTGCTGCGATCGCCAATCCGCTTGCCCAACGTGGCGATTATGAGTATTTACCTCCTAATGCGTTTATACTTATACGCATAGTTAATAGGCGCAGTGGACTATCAAAGGCTGATGATGATGATGACGAATGACATAAGCCTCGAACAAGTCCTCGTATCCTAGTTGGTCACCCACTAGACCAGGGGTCGGCAACCTTTTAGCATCCAAGGGCCACATAATAGTTAGCGAAAATGACGCGGGCCGCACTTTGTTAATATGTAGGTTTTGTTCGAAAAAAAAAACTCACATTATCGGTTGTCAATAAGGACGAAATAAGGAAGAGTCGAATATAGCATCATCATCATCATCATCATATCAGCCGAAAGACGTCCACTGCTGAACATAGGCCGCCCCCAAAGATTGCCACAATGACCGGTCCTGCGCCACCCGCATCCAGCGGACTCCTGCGACCTTCACCAGGTCATCGGTCCACCTTGTGGGGGGGCCTACCCACGCTACGCCTTCCGGTACGTGGCCGCCACTCAAGAACATTCCCGCCCCAACGGCCATCGGTTCTACGCGCAATGTGCCCCGCCCACTGCCACTTCAGTTTAGCGATTCGGAGAGCTATTTCGGTTACTTTGGTTCTGCTGCGGATGGTCTCAGTTTTAATCCGATCACGCAGAGAGACTCCTAGCATAGCCCTCTCCATTGCCCTTTGGGCGACTTTGAGCCTTCTTATGAGACCCATTGTAAGCGGCCACGTTTCAGTACCGTATGTCATCACTGGCAACACACACTGATTAAAGTATAGCAATATACTATTATGAAAATAATATCTTATCGACGATTTTTTTATTTTTATTTAATAATCCGATCGGGCTGGAAACTGTAAATCCATATGCATGACTTTTGAGCTCTACAGATACCAAAAAATTTTTTTTGGATTTATTGGGAAAAAGGCAGTAAATATGAAATTTGCTAAATAATGGTCCGATCGCCCTGACATTTGGCATACGGGCACTATGTAAGCCAGGACTGATACTCTGAAAAAAAATTTGGATGAAATTCAAGATGACGGCGCTCAGGAACAAAAAGCCAAAATCCCGAGTAAGTTAATCGAGCCCGAAGGGCAAGCTTTCAGGTCGGGAGGCCGGCGTAGACCGACCCCGCGGAAGGCCAAAGGCTTCACTTCGGGGTCCCGAACCCCAGTAATCGCTGCGTCTCGCTGCGGAAGGGACGGAACATGGCCAGAACCGATGTAAATCTATGTTAAGCGAGCCCGAGGGGCGAGCTTCAGGATGGGAGGCCGAAGGCCGACCTTGCCAAGGGCCGAAGGAGCCTAGCTTCACCCTAAGCACGCCTTTAATTAATTTAAAGCGAGGCCGAAGGCCGAGCTCCGAGAAAATTTTGCTAAATACCAAGCGTACAATTACTCCAGTAACTAAATAAGCCAAGCGAGAGGGCCGAAGGCTGAGCTTCTGTAGCGCGTGGGCTCGATCGAGCCCACGCGGTCCAACTGCCCTACCTAACTGTCTTAACAAGCGAACTGGAGGGCCGGAGATCCGACGATTCGCTTCGAACCCTTGCGAAGGCCACAGGCCGAGCTGTACGTAGGGCCGAAGGCCCGGCGCGTCACGATCGAGCCCACGCGCTACAACTGCCCTACTTAACTGTCTTAACAAGCGAACTAGAGGGCTGGAGACCCGACGATTCGCTTCGAACCCTTGCGACGGCCGCAGGCCGAGCTGTACGTAGGGCCGAAGGCCCGGAGCGTCACGATCGAGCCCACGCGCTACAACTGCCCTACTTAACTGTCTTAACAAGCGAACTAGAGGGCTGGAGACCCGACGGTTTGCTTCGAACCCTTGCGAAGGCCGCAGGCCGAGCTGTACGTAGGGCCGAAGGCCCGGAGCGTCACGATCGAGCCCACGCGCTACAACTGCCCTACTTAACTGTCTTAACAAGCGAACTAGAGGGCTGGAGACCCGACGATTCGCTTCGAACCCTTGCGAAGGCCGCAGGCCGAGCTGTACGTAGGGCCGAAGGCCCGGAGCGTCACGATCGAGCCCACGCGCTACAACTGCCCTACTTAACTGTCTTAACAAGCGAACTAGAGGGCTGGAGACCCGACGGTTTGCTTCGAACCCTTGCGAAGGCCGCAGGCCGAGCTGTACGTAGGGCCGAAGGCCCGGAGCGTCACGATCGAGCCCACGCGCTACAACTGCCCTACTTAACTGTCTTAACAAGCGAACTAGAGGGCTGGAGACCCGACGATTCGCTTCGAACCCTTGCGAAGGCCGCAGGCCGAGCTGCGCGTAGGACTGAATGCCCGGAGAGTCCGACAGAGGTGCGGCAGCTCGCGAGGCCGAGCGTGTTATGACTATATCGGACATTGTTGGTATTTCTAGAAGTTCTTTACTTCGCCCCTTAAACCCGGTACAAAATTAACGTTCAAAGATAAGGTAGACGAATTTACTTTCACGGCAATACGTCGAAAAATGCATGTTCCTTTTCTAAATACAGTGTGTGACCCAGGCTTTTACGAAAATGGGTAATAATACGCATTACTGGCAATCGTTTTCAAGTATTAAGAGTTGACAAATATTTAAATTAACTGAACAATTATTTTTATTACGTTCGAACGATTAATGTAGCGCGTGTACTGCTTAGTTGTCAAACGTTGCGAGTGGCTGCGATCTGTCATTGTCAAGTGCCAACTAACGATTTATTTTGAAGTACATTGCTTCTCAATTAACTTTTCTTAGAAAGATAATTACTTTTAAAATTAGGATTTTTAAACAAATAATGCACATGGTTTGGCTAAGAATTCGCAGGTTCGCCCGCATATGGAATACTGCTCTCATCTTTGGGCAGGGGCACCTAAGTACCAGCTTCTCCCTCTAGACCGCATCCAACGGAGAGCAGCTCGAGTTGTCAACTGCCAACGTATTTCTGATCGGCTTGATACCCTGGCGCTGCGTAGAGATGTGGCCTCGCTCTGCATTTTCTATCGCATGTACTACGGGGAGTGTTCCGAGGAGTTGTTCGGATTAATACCTGCCGCTTCTTTCCGCCACCGCCCTACGCGACAATGTTTTCATTCTCACCATTTAGATGGTTGGCGGTCCTCAACTGTGCGCTTTTCTCGTAACTTCCTGCCTCGCACAGCTAAACTTTGGAACGAATTGTCACAAGCGGTGTTTCCGGACCGATACGACCTTCAAACCTTCAAGAAAAGAGCGTACTCCCACCTTAAAGGCCGGCAACGCATTTGCGACGCCTCTGGTGTTGCGGGTGTCCATGGGCGGCGTTAATCGCTTTCCATCAGGCGATTCGTCTGTTCGTTTGCCACCTATAACATAAAAAAAAAAAAAAAAAAAAAGAATCTGCACCTCAATCCTCGGTTCAAATAAAAGCCTGCATCATGTTAACACACTGCATAAGAGGGCCAGACTGCAAAGGTAAATTGCATTGCGATTTTCAGTTATTATTATTTGAATTTAAAACTATACTCTTATTAAATTTAGTACTTTAAAATTTGTCCCTTTACTATTTTTATTTTGCTTTTCCTAGTATCATTTTAATTACTAAATACCTAACGCGGCGGCGGCCTGAAAAGGGTGCGGGGGGAGAAACGTGACAACAAAAGCCCGTATTGCTGCGCCACTCTGTCTGTTGTCATGCCACAGACTTAAAATACATATATTTTAATAATAATAATTGTCGCCTACGTTTTATAGTTAGGTTTTCTGTTAATGTGTATGACCTTTGATGAGGTTCGTGATTTTAACATACAGTATACAAAATAGTCAAGGAGGTCCACGGGCCGCAACTGTCCGCTTCGCGGGCCGCATGCGGCCCGCGGGCCGCCGGTTGCCGACCGCTGCACTAGACTACCAACTGTTGGTGACCCTCCCAATTGAACTTGAGGTCCAGGGTTCTAATCCCGAGGAGACCATTTTATTCATGTATTATTTTCAAAACAAAGGTATAATTAAAATTATCACAAAACGTAATTAGATAGTTGTATTGTTTGCCACCATTATGATATTAAACTGTAACCTACCTAGAAAGTGACAATTATGTCAACACTTTAGATATCGTTTGTTTGAACGATTTTAGGGTTCCGTAGCTACATACAGATAATTGTTTGTCAAAGACATGTACGTATTACTTTCTTCAGTAATTTCATACACAGTCGATTCTCGTTATTTCAAACCTGCGATAACTCGAAGTTATCACGAGTTCCCTAGGAAGATCTCTTGCTATATCGACAAATTTGTAAGCACTCAGTAATTCGACCAAAAAAAAATCGCTATGCAACAAACCAACTCGTTAAATCGAACTCCATAGTTCCTAGCATGCATTTGACATATTAATTTATTTATTTAAAGTTTAATACACACAAAAAGTACAAATGGCGAACTTGACGCTTTAAGGCATTCTCTACCAGTCAACCACTGGACTAAACAGAAAGCTTTGTACACTGTAAATTATCTTTAAACGGTTAAACTAAAGGCTCTTCGAAATATGTCGCGAGTAAGTGTCTAAATATATGTGAATTTAACCGTTTAATTATATTCATAGTTATTTACTAAAGTTTAAATTCTATTTATGCTACTTTTTCATTCCATATTTTTTGCTGGTGGCAGGACCTCGCGCAGGGTCCGCCCGGATAGCTAACATCGTCTTAACCCTTTAACCTGCCGCTAAATAGCAGTGTTTGCACTGCTGTGTTTCGGGGTAAGATAGCCGGTGCCGGTGTAATTACTGGCATAGATAGAGGCAATCCATCTAAGTCAGGGGTCGGCAACCTTTTAGCATCCAAGGGCCACATAATAGTTAGCGAAAATGACGCGGGCCGCACTTTGTTAATATGTAGGTTTTGTTCGAAAAAAAAAACTCACATTATCGGTTGTCAATAAGGACGAAATAAGGAAGAGTCGAATATAGCATCATCATCATCATCATCATATCAGCCGAAAGACGTCCACTGCTGAACATAGGCCTCCCCCAAAGATTGCCACAATGACCGGTCCTGCGCCACCCGCATCCAGCGGACTCCTGCGACCTTCACCAGGTCATCGGTCCACCTTGTGGGGGGCCTACCCACGCTACGCCTTCCGGTACGTGGCCGCCACTCAAGAACATTCCCGCCCCAACGGCCATCGGTTCTACGCGCAATGTGCCCCGCCCACTGCCACTTCAGTTTAGCGATTCGGAGAGCTATTTCGGTTACTTTGGTTCTGCTGCGGATGGTCTCAGTTTTAATCCGATCACGCAGAGAGACTCCTAGCATAGCCCTCTCCATTGCCCTTTGGGCGACTTTGAGCCTTCTTATGAGACCCATTGTAAGCGGCCACGTTTCAGTACCGTATGTCATCACTGGCAACACACACTGATTAAAGTATAGCAATATACTATTATGAAAATAATATCTTATCGACGATTTTTTATTTTTATTTAATAATCCGATCGGGCTGGAAACTGTAAATCCATATGCATGACTTTTGAGCTCTACAGATACCAAAAAATTTTTTTTGGATTTATTGGGAAAAAGGCAGTAATATGAAATTTGCTAAATAATGGTCCGATCGCCCTGACATTTGGCATACGGGCACTATGTAAGCCAGGACTGATACTCTGAAAAAAATTTGGATGAAATTCAAGATGACGGCGCTCAGGAACAAAAAGCCAAAATCCCGAGTAAGTTAATCGAGCCCGAAGGGCAAGCTTTCAGGTCGGGAGGCCGGCGTAGACCGACCCCGCGGAAGGCCAAAGGCTTCACTTCGGGGTCCCGAACCCCAGTAATCGCTGCGTCTCGCTGCGGAAGGGACGGAACATGGCCAGAACCGATGTAAATCTATGTTAAGCGAGCCCGAGGGGCGAGCTTCAGGATGGGAGGCCGAAGGCCGACCTTGCCAAGGGCCGAAGGAGCCTAGCTTCACCCTAAGCACGCCTTTAATTAATTTAAAGCGAGGCCGAAGGCCGAGCTCCGAGAAAATTTTGCTAAATACCAAGCGTACAATTACTCCAGTAACTAAATAAGCCAAGCGAGAGGGCCGAAGGCTGAGCTTCTGTAGCGCGTGGGCTCGATCGAGCCCACGCGGTCCAACTGCCCTACCTAACTGTCTTAACAAGCGAACTGGAGGGCCGGAGATCCGACGATTCGCTTCGAACCCTTGCGAAGGCCACAGGCCGAGCTGTACGTAGGGCCGAAGGCCCGGCGCGTCACGATCGAGCCCACGCGCTACAACTGCCCTACTTAACTGTCTTAACAAGCGAACTAGAGGGCTGGAGACCCGACGATTCGCTTCGAACCCTTGCGAAGGCCACAGGCCGAGCTGTACGTAGGGCCGAAGGCCCGGCGCGTCACGATCGAGCCCACGCGCTACAACTGCCCTACTTAACTGTCTTAACAAGCGAACTAGAGGGCCGGAGATCCGACGATTCGCTTCGAACCCTTGCGAAGGCCACAGGCCGAGCTGTACGTAGGGCCGAAGGCCCGGCGCGTCACGATCGAGCCCACGCGCTACAACTGCCCTACTTAACTGTCTTAACAAGCGAACTAGAGGGCTGGAGACCCGACGATTCGCTTCGAACCCTTGCGAAGGCCGCAGGCCGAGCTGTACGTAGGGCCGAAGGCCCGGAGCGTCACGATCGAGCCCACGCGCTACAACTGCCCTACTTAACTGTCTTAACAAGCGAACTAGAGGGCTGGAGACCCGACGGTTTGCTTCGAACCCTTGCGAAGGCCGCAGGCCGAGCTGTACGTAGGGCCGAAGGCCCGGAGCGTCACGATCGAGCCCACGCGCTACAACTGCCCTACTTAACTGTCTTAACAAGCGAACTAGAGGGCTGGAGACCCGACGATTCGCTTCGAACCCTTGCGAAGGCCGCAGGCCGAGCTGCGCGTAGGACTGAATGCCCGGAGAGTCCGACAGAGGTGCGGCAGCTCGCGAGGCCGAGCGTGTTATGACTATATCGGACATTGTTGGTATTTCTAGAAGTTCTTTACTTCGCCCCTTAAACCCGGTACAAAATTAACGTTCAAAGATAAGGTAGACGAATTTACTTTCACGGCAATACGTCGAAAAATGCATGTTCCTTTTCTAAATACAGTGTGTGACCCAGGCTTTTACGAAAATGGGTAATAATACGCATTACTGGCAATCGTTTTCAAGTATTAAGAGTTGACAAATATTTAAATTAACTGAACAATTATTTTTATTACGTTCGAACGATTAATGTAGCGCGTGTACTGCTTAGTTGTCAAACGTTGCGAGTGGCTGCGATCTGTCATTGTCAAGTGCCAACTAACGATTTATTTTGAAGTACATTGCTTCTCAATTAACTTTTCTTAGAAAGATAATTACTTTTAAAATTAGGATTTTTAAACAAATAATGCACATGGTTTGGCTAAGAATTCGCAGGTTCGCCCGCATATGGAATACTGCTCTCATCTTTGGGCAGGGGCACCTAAGTACCAGCTTCTCCCTCTAGACCGCATCCAACGGAGAGCAGCTCGAGTTGTCAACTGCCAACGTATTTCTGATCGGCTTGATACCCTGGCGCTGCGTAGAGATGTGGCCTCGCTCTGCATTTTCTATCGCATGTACTACGGGGAGTGTTCCGAGGAGTTGTTCGGATTAATACCTGCCGCTTCTTTCCGCCACCGCCCTACGCGACAATGTTTTCATTCTCACCATTTAGATGGTTGGCGGTCCTCAACTGTGCGCTTTTCTCGTAACTTCCTGCCTCGCACAGCTAAACTTTGGAACGAATTGTCACAAGCGGTGTTTCCGGACCGATACGACCTTCAAACCTTCAAGAAAAGAGCGTACTCCCACCTTAAAGGCCGGCAACGCATTTGCGACGCCTCTGGTGTTGCGGGTGTCCATGGGCGGCGTTAATCGCTTTCCATCAGGCGATTCGTCTGTTCGTTTGCCACCTATAGCATAAAAAAAAAAAAAAAAAAAAAAGAATCTGCACCTCAATCCTCGGTTCAAATAAAAGCCTGCATCATGTTAACACACTGCATAAGAGGGCCAGACTGCAAAGGTAAATTGCATTGCGATTTTCAGTTATTATTATTTGAATTTAAAACTATACTCTTATTAAATTTAGTACTTTAAAATTTGTCCCTTTACTATTTTTATTTTGCTTTTCCTAGTATCATTTTAATTACTAAATACCTAACGCGGCGGCGGCCTGAAAAGGGTGCGGGGGGAGAAACGTGACAACAAAAGCCCGTATTGCTGCGCCACTCTGTCTGTTGTCATGCCACAGACTTAAAATACATATATTTTAATAATAATAATTGTCGCCTACGTTTTATAGTTAGGTTTTCTGTTAATGTGTATGACCTTTGATGAGGTTCGTGATTTTAACATACAGTATACAAAATAGTCAAGGAGGTCCACGGGCCGCAACTGTCCGCTTCGCGGGCCGCATGCGGCCCGCGGGCCGCCGGTTGCCGACCGCTGATCTAAGTCCTCATGGTAGGCAGCGCATAGGCGTTTTTTTGGTCACTATGTCCAAGGGCCTCAGTTCCTTTCCATCAGGTGGGCTGAGAGCTCAGTTGTCTACATTCGTCACATAAAAAAAATACGGAACCCTGCCAAAGAACTCCGATCACGCTTGACCACTCTCTAGTAATGTTTTCACAGGGATTTTAACAAGGTTGTCTCGTACTGTGTTCTCTGAGATATTTGTTTAGTTTTATTATTTCAGAAGTACATAGGTACTAAGTACTTCACTATCTTAAGTACATTTTGAAATCTTGAACAACGCTACACAAGGTAATCTACTATATAAATTTAAACTACCTACCCACATTCTTAATACACCCGCAGGCCGCGTCGTATCGTATCGTAATATACGATAAGCGATAAGTAATAAATTTATGGCAATGACAGATTCGTAGGTACGAAAAGTCACGTGACCATTTCCACACAATATTATGGTCACGTGATTTATCGCTTATCGTATATGATTGCGGAATGGCATCTTGGGTAGGCCTGCTGACTTTAGACGAGATTCTTGTAGTAAAGATGGTTCGGAAAGTGAAGACACGTGAGACATATGGACATGTCTTGTTGCTAGACGCCTTTAATTTATATTTCTGTTAAATTACATATCGACAATTTGGGATTAAGCGTATGCGCATGCCGCAAAAGGCCGCAAGTTAAAAAAAGGTAAGCGCACAGTCTTATTCTCGCTGAAAATTTAAATTCAGCGTGTTCCTCTTTTCCCCAATGATCCCTGTTGGTCGAGAAATAAATGAATTTAATTGAATTGAAAACAGGTTTTAATTATTGCAATTGTTTAATCTTTTGTTATTTTTGAGGGCCTTAACCTACCTAACCGAAGACCGTTATGTAGTGACGAAAACACCGCAAAGAGCGGAAGTCTCTTTTGTGTGTGAACCTAACGGGTAACCTCACATGCGCGCGCGCACGTGCTACACTACACACAAACCCGGTGTGGCTCAGCCTTATTAATACATTAGTTACATTGCACATGAACTAGCTCTACCTAAGTTACTGGCAAAGACGTAGTAAGTTACCATAATAGTACATTTCGATGCAAGTGCAAAAAAATTTTTTTCGACGAGGGTGATAGTTGGAGCACGAGTGAAACGAGGGCGACAATCACCCGAGTTAAAAAGAAGTTTTTTTTTACACGTGTATCGAACGACTTGTTTCATAACAAGTGCCTTAAAAAGAGGATTAACGCACGCGACGCTAGCGCAAAGTTTACTTTTCCGCATTTATTAGGAAAAATAAATTAAGTAGGTAAATACCTAAGTGATAAAAGTCAACGCGTCAGTAATAATAATCACAGATCTTAGAGCTAAAATAGGCAGATTAACTGAATTTATAAACGGCAATTCCAGCCCAAGACTTTTAAAACACATAGATGCAATTAAACGGCAATACAAGCTTCACTCCCGACATGAACACGAAAACACACAGCTACCTCATTTTCTCGACACACTTAAGCAAAAACTTAGCGCCCTTACAAGTAGACTTCGCAGATATAAGCTGACAACCTTGCGCAAAAAACAAAATAAACAATTTATTTATAACGAGAAAGTATTTTACCGAACATTAGAGAACAATAAAACACACGAGTCTGAACAAAACCTCAGTGATGCCCCCACTGCCGATGCACTGCACAATTTTTGGTCAGAGATCTGGTCAAAACCCGTGGCACACAGACATGCTGAATGGGTGGAGGTCGACAAAACATCTCTCGGTTCTGTAACTGACATGAAGTTTGAGGAGGTTAGTATCGAAATATTACAATTAGTCATAAACAAAACACATAATTGGAAAGCAACTGGATCAGATAAAATTCATAACTACTGGCTTAAGAAATACACATATTTCCACCCAATTTTGCACAGACATATAAATCACTTCATTAATGCCCCAGAAACACTACCGCGATATATCACTGAAGGCATAACATACATGTTGTTGAAAGATAAATCAGATCGTAAGAATCCCGCTAAATACAGACCAATTACCTGCCTACAGAATATTTACAAAATTATTACATCCTGTATCAGTAAACTTATATACCGTCATGTGGACGAGCAGAAAATACTAGCCGAACAACAAAAAGGATGCCGCCAGAACAGCCAGGGCTGTAAAGAACAGCTTGCAATAGACGCCGTAATTTCCAATCTAGCCCGCAGTAAGAAGAAAAATATATTTACAATGTACATCGACTATAAAAAAGCCTTTGACTCAGTACCACACACATGGCTCGTTTACATTCTTAGACATTATAAAATACACGATACAATTATAAGTTTCCTACAAAATGCAATGTTACACTGGTCAACAGTATTGAAAATAACCAGCAACACTACAAATGTCGAAACTGAGCCCATCAACATCCGCAGAGGTATCTTCCAAGGAGATGCCCTCAGCCCGCTCTGGTTCTGTCTCGCACTTAATCCACTATCCAGCTTACTTAACGATAGCAAATCTGGCTTTCAATTCAACTACGGAACGGCTTCACATATTATAACACATTTAATGTACATGGATGATATCAAACTCTACGGCAATAATTTAGATGATATTTCTAAGCTTGCAGACATCACACAATCTTTCTCATTAGACATACATATGGAGTTTGGCATTGATAAATGTAAAATTCAGTCAGTACAAAACGGTAAAATAGAACCTAATAGTTATACTCTCAATAATGGAGAACAAATAGACCCCGTCAATGAAGAAACTGGATACAAATACCTCGGATACCAACAGACTCAGCAAATACACCATAAGTTGATTAAAACTGCTCTTAAACAACAATTTTCAGGTAGGCTTCACAAGATTCTGAACACTCAACTTAACGCGCGAAACACAATAAAGGCAATAAATACATACGCGGTCCCCATACTAACCTACTCTTTCGGCATTATTAATTGGTCACAAACAGATCTTTGCAATCTTCAAAGGATAATTAATACCTTGATGACCAAATACCGCAAGCATCACCCACGGAGCTGCACCCAGAGAATGACTCTGCCCAAATTAGAAGGTGGGAGGGGCTTAATAGACATCAGAAACCTCCACAACAAACAGGTAAACTCACTTAGAACTTTTTTCCACCGGCAATCTTCCCGTTCTGAATTGCACCAGGCTATAGTCGACACTGATCGAAAACTTACTCCATTAAACTTAAATGACCGAGCAAAACAGAAAAGTGAATCAATTCTAGACCCCCAACAAAAATTACAAACATGGATACAAAAGTCTCTTCACGGCAGACACCGACTCGACCTGACAAACCCAAACGTCGACAAGCTGGCATCAATTATGTGGCTGAAGAGAGGCGAGTTGTTTCCGGAAACAGAAGGATTTATCATAGCTATACAGGATCAAATAATAGACACTAGGAACTATAGGAAATACATCATCCGTGATCACCATCTACAAACTGATTTATGCCGACGCTGCCACGCCGCTTCAGAGACCATACAACATGTCACAGGAGCATGCCGATCCATAACCCAGACTGACTACAAACATCGTCACGACCAGGTCGCAGCTATCATCCACCAATACCTTGCATTTAAACATTGCCTTATCAATAAAAGGACCGCTTACTACAAATACACTCCACAGAGTATTTTAGAGTCGACTAATTACAAACTTTACTGGGACAGGACTATCATTACCGACAAGACAATACATTACAACAGACCCGACATTATACTACACGACAAAACCGCAAAAACTGTGTATCTTCTTGATATAGCTATTCCAAACACTCACAACCTTGTCTCTACTCACACTGAAAAGATTAGTAAATACACAGACCTCTCAATTGAAATTAAAACCCAGTGGCGAGTCAATACCGTGAAAACAGTCCCAATAATAATATCATCAACTGGAGTTATTCCTCGTACCCTACATAATAGCCTGAAAACTCTCGGCATTCATCCGCTCACCTATATACTTTTACAAAAAGCTGTAATTATGAACACGTGTAGATTAGTACGCAAATTTTTGTCTTTAGAATAGTAGTCCACCTTCCATACACGTTTGGCCAAAAGCCCGCGTATATTGAAGTAAATTTGCCTCCTTTTGGAGAGAAAAAAAAAGAACAAAAGAAAATAATAATAATAATAAATACTCTTTATTGTTCACCAGAAAATAAACAAATAAAACAACAGACAAAAGAAAACTAAAACAGTGGTAGACAACAGGCGGTCTTATCGCTAATAAGCGATCTCTTCCAGACAACCTTTGGGTAATGGAAACTATCACAATTACGTTTAAGAAGTAGGCAAATCAAAACTGAGAACATAAAAATAACAAAAGCCAGGCTATAAACTTACATACATACATAGATATGTAAACATACATACAATAAAATAATACAATATATATATAATATAAATTTATTTCAATAAAATAACATACGCATATCATAACACACAGCTAATTATTACGGGAGAGACAGATAATATTGCTTAAGTTTATTTTTAAAAATGGGTAAAGACTCAGAACGTCTAACATTGACAGGTAGGGAGTTCCATAAACGCACAGCTTGGAATGTGAAAGATTTAGCATAAAATTTTGAGTTTGAAGAAGGAACACAAAGAAGGAAATTTTCTGCACACCTAGCGGAAGTAACATAGCTAAAACATCTTTTGAGGTAGCGGGGAGTAGCAGGGTTGAAAAGGATGCCAAAAAGAAGAGAAAGGACATGAAAGTTACGCTTGAGTCGGATAGGGAGCCACTTGAGCTGAGAACGGAAACTGGATACATGGTCATATTTTCGCAACCCAAATATGAACCTTATACACATATTTTGTATTCGCTCAAGTTTGTTAAGCTGCTCCTCCGTTAGGTCGATATAGGACACGTCAGCATAGTCTAAAATAGGGAGGAGCAATGATTGAGCAAGCGTAATTTTAGTCGTAATGGGAAGTAAGTTACGAAGTCTGCACAAAGAACGCACGGCAACAAACATCTTCCTGCTAACCTCATTCATCTGCGGCACCCAGGAAAGAGTGCGGTCAAAAAATATTCCAAGATTTTTTACTGTCGTGGAATAGGGAATAAGAACACCATCGAACACTACTGGTGGAAGGTTAATAAAGTCAACCTTTGGGATAAATTTTGGACTACCTATTACGATAGCTTGGGTCTTGGAAGGGTTAACATGAAGACCATAGCTATTGCTCCACTCCGAGATGCACTGCAAGTCACTGTTTATTGTGGAGATAACCGAAGGTAGATCGGATAGCATACCCTGAGAATAAATTTGAAGATCATCGGCATAAAGGTGATAAGATGAAGATAAATTTTGAGTAATAGAATTGATAAAAATTGAGAAAAGTAGAGGAGATAGTACGCCGCCCTGCGGGACGCCAGCTAACGTACTGCACCAAGAAGAGCGAGAGTCGTCCACCTTTATACGCTGCCGACGACCAGTTAGATAGCTACGAAACCAATCAATTACCGCAGGAGATATGTTAAGAGAATTCAAAATCGCCAAAAGGATGTCAAAATCTACAGTGTTAAAAGCGTTGCTGAAGTCCAACAACGTTAAGACTGTCAATTGGCGATCATTCATACCCGACCGTATATCATCTGTGATTTTGACTAGTGCAGTAGCCGTACTATGCCATGAACGGAAGCCGGATTGGTAGGGATTGAGGAGGTCATTTCGGTTTAGGAAAGAGGTAAGCTGCTGGAATACTAACCGCTCGAGGACTTTAGATAAGAAAGGGAGAATGGAAATTGGACGATATTCTGAGAGTGTAGAAGGATTCGATTTTTTAGGTAAGGGAACAATATCAGCATCCTTCCAAAGTGAAGGAAAAGTACTTGAAGACACGGATTTGTTGAGGATGCTGGTGATGACAGGGACAAGGACATCAAGGAGAGGAAGGATCATATTACGACTAATGCAATCAGAACCTACTGCATTGGAGGTTATAGATAAAATGTTTCTCTTAACATCACTGTCGGTAAATTGAATAAGATGGAACGGGGATGAGTCTGGAGTTGGAAGAGATGAAAGGTAATCAAGGGTCCTGAGCTTAGCAGGGCCACTAAAGATTGCAGAACTGGAAAAATGTTGATTCATAAGATCTATATCAACATCATTAGAAGAAGTGCTAGACTGAGTTTTGCCAACTCCAAGAGACCTCAGAAACCTCCACACCTTAGCAGGGTCACCATTTTCAACTGACTTGTGAATATGTCGTCTTTGTGCATCTCTGCAAGTAGTACTGCATCGGTTGCGTAAAGCATGGTATCTGGCTTTGTTGTTATCCGAGGGATTACTTTTATATTTTGATTTTGCCAGATCTTTCCTACGAATAAGCGTCTTAATTTCAGATGTAAGCCAAGGTGCAGGAAGATGCTTGACTTTTATTGGACGTACTGGAGCATGCACGTCGTACAGCTGAGTAAGAAGGGAGTTGAATACGTTAACTTGTTGGTCGACACTATCAGCTTCCACCACATTAGTCCAATTGAGTTTTGTAGCATCATCGCGAAGGGTCTCCAAATCCATCCGACTAAAATTGCACAGTAATTTTTTGTGTAAATTTAGTTCTTGTTATTGAATTAAATAAACAAAATTTAACAGTAAAGTAAGGAATACTTTTACTTTATATTCTGAACCAAATCAAAAAATGCAGGCTCGAGGTGTTGCCTGCCAAAAGAAATTTTGAAATTGCCGCCTTTTCCAGACATGCTTGTTGGCCAGATTATAACTACTTGAATAAATGTAGTTAAGTTTCATCCATATACAGCAAAGTATATAAGTAGGTACTAGGTACTGTAGGTAGGTACCTAGAAATTGTATAAAACAGCAGAATTTTCCTTGTAGATAGTTTCTATAGGCGAGCATTTCTTCTCACTCGCACAAATGACAAAGACTTCATTCATGAATTGATTTCTTGTAACGTCATCGTGTAAGCATACAATTTACACCTCGTCACTTACATCTAGGTACTATAATCAGTAGTATAAGTACCTACATATAATATTTACATAATCTGTGGCTGACATTTCGAAAACATCCCCCATTTCTATCGCATTCCCATGCGTCACTCACTGGCGCCAAGCGAACCGGCACCGGCGCCGCACGCCACGCAAGCGCACGCCATACGCCAAGCTATGACGCCGCGAAACGCAAAAACCGGTCGCGTTCCGACGTTCCATATTCCACTTTAAAAGTTAAAAGAAAGTTTAAATAAAACCAGTTTAAAGATGAACTCAAGTTTCAACTTATTACGCCTTTAAATCGAACGAACTTATACTAGTTTACTTAAATGGTAAGACCAGGTAAGCCACACGAATAATCATTTCGCAGTGCAAACTACGTCACCGGTCGACAAGTGTCTGATAAACACGCAAAGGAAACTCGACTTTAACGCTAAAGAAAGTAGCAGTGATTTGCGTGAATGTACTTTTGCTTAAGGGGTGAATTGAAGGGCGCGGGGTATCGACCGTTGTGCGTCCCGCTCGCTCTCAGACGGCTGAGCCGCGTCGGCCATGCCAGACGCGCGCGTAAATAACATGACAACGCCGCTATCGCAATGTGCTGGCGTCAAGTCTCGAAATTGCAAAAGACAGTGCTCATCGTTCTTTTCTATTTCACCGTGTACGTGCTAGTGTCTTATTCCATGTCTCCGGACACTAATTTCGCGTTTGTGAGTGACGATTTGCGCGTGGGTGATAAATATGCTTTGATTTATCTCGTCGCGCCGAGGACTCCGGTTTTTACCGATGCGGAAGGCTCTGATGTTTTCAAAAGTAGGAGATGCGGGCAGTGCTTCATCACTAACAATAGAGGATTTCTGCCAATGAGCGAATATGATGCAGTTCTTGTGCTAGGAGAAAGGAGCTTGCTTTACGAAACTGCGGCGTTCATGGACCCTGGCAAGCGGTTTTTAATCGAAACCAGTCGAAAGTGTGTCAGTGATAAACTGCGAGGATGCAGCTGGGAGCCTAGAATCACTTCTTTCGGAGATAATAAGCCGTACGACCTATGCAGCCTCTGCGATAGACTTCACAAAAAGCGCCTTAAACCAGAAAGTTAGAATCTCGATATTGTGATAATAGTTAACATAATTTTAGGCTCAAATATTGCCTTGCTAGATAGTCAGGTTGAATGTAAGTAGGCCTGCCAAATATTCACTACGTTTTCTAAAATATACCTACCTAGGTAGTTATTCAAAGTTTTGTGATCATGGTGAAAATTGTAGATAAACACTCATTTAACAATTTTATATGGAATTGGTGCTTGTTTCTAAATTGTTTGACTGATTACTTTCAGAAATCTCGATTTTTAGTCTTAACAATGCCACCCCTGTCTAATGAAAACTACAAAAAAGTAGCTAAAATGAACTTTATTAGAATACGCTTAAGGTCTATTAGCGACAATTGAAGGAGTAAGTACTTTCGCTTCGTCATTCTGAGAATGTTAGGCAATCGACACCATTTGTTTTAAATGTTTAAAATCGGGTACCTAGGTACTTAGTTGAAAATGTACATTCCAATTGCGATAAATCCGGCCACATGTTTCATTATAATTATAAACACCTGTGTTTATCTATATTGTATAAAACCTTAAAGGAAATTGTATGTGGTATTTTGCCGTTTGCTAAATGCCGGGTTACTATTTTTGTCAGAAAAGCTGCCACTTTCATATAGTAATTTGACTGATACTCGTTTTCAAGTATTTATATATTATTAGGTAAACTTCTAACTAAGGGTGTGACAGTGACAGAAAACTGTTAAATCTCAATTTCAAATTCAGAAACCAACAACACACAATACTAATAAAGTTAAAGTATCACCCACTTATTATCGCTAATTAGTAATTACCTACCTATATAGGCGGATAATTCAAAACATTACTAACTTAATTATCAATTTTATCGCGATTTGTGCCAATTCAAGTGTTACCAATAGTAGACAGCGACCTAATGAATGTTTACATTCTAATTATTTGTTTACCGATTACTTAATAATTATTAATTACTATCGAAAGTATAGCTGTTTATTTGCAAGTGCTGTCAATTGGATTAAACATGCCAAATGTAGCACATAAACAAACATTGATTTGTATGAATGATAATACCTATTTATTGATTTGTTTGTATGGCACCTATAATAACACTTTCAGACAAAATATATCATATCTATAGTCCATGACGGATAAGACGCTAGTCCTGACAGAGTTCTGACAGGATCCTGACAGCTGTCAGCTTGATACAGTTTATAACCTGAAAATGACTTTCAGGTTAGGTACGTATTAAAGTAATAGCCGTCATCGTCAGGATTAACAACTTATCTAACAGAATGACGGTTTTTTTACTATCACAAAACTGATTAAAATAGCTTTTCCAGTAGGTACACTAAGTTTCTTTCATGCATTTTAGGTCAAGTGAAATTGATTGGACACAGTCTGTTATTAGAATATGGGGGCGATTTCATACAAAAATAAACCTATCAATTAGTTAAAGTGGGTAGGCGGAGAATCGATCATAGTACCAAGTATAGGAGTACAATAGTTATAGTACAATAGACAAGGATGTGAGTAGAATGGAAAGAATATCTTTTATATTTTATTTTAAATCAGGCTAATTGGAATCTATGACTGTATTGATTTTGTACTGTTTTTTTTTGGAATGTCGTTACTTCAATTTAGAAGCTGTAAACATACAATTTTGCTAGTTTTCTAAATATTATGAGCTCGATCTTTGTTATGTTATATTAATTATAAGAAAAAGTCATAATATTTTATTATGTGTGGGGTCCAAGTGTGCATGAAGACATCGTTATGTAACATAAGTTAAAACGCTGAATAAAAAGCCAAATAAATTCATGTAATTTTAAGTGTATGTTCGTCTAGTCATTTATTTTGGAAAGGCGAAGGATTTTGGAAAATTGTAATATGAGCGGTTAAATATACGCTCGTTTTGTATAAGTACATACTACTAAAAATACTAATCTCTGTAATGTTGTAATATACAATCCTTTATTTAAGACTTAAGACTAATCGCGTTAAGAGCTATATTTATTGCGAGCTTGTTACCCCATAGCAGAATGCCCTATGAGCATTATTTGCCTCGCGTAACCGTAGTAACCCACCTACTATGTCATAAATATTACAACTTTTCCTGAAATATTAATTTATAGATGCTATCATAACTAGACAATAATGAATTAATTCATTCATAATAATTTGCAGCTGACAGTTATTATATTACTGTAATAATGTTCCTGTTATGAGTATATTAAAATATGCAAGTTCATAAATATATGACATTTCGAACAATCACTCGAATAAAAATGATTAAAATTAATTAATGCAACACGTCATTAAAATAAAAATGTATGTTGTATAATTGTTTAATGGCTTAGCATGTATGGTTGATTATAGTTATCGCTGAATTATTATAATACCGCACGTAGTGCGAGAAGCATAGATAACCTTTTCATGTCAAATGTTACTAAAACAGATTTACTATTATATACCTAAGCGAATTATCGGATGTAACATATTAAAAAATACCGTAGTGTATATTGATAACAGCAGTCCAGTGAAAGTTGAGTTTTTGTCGTTTCGTGACATGGTTCCCTCTCGCACTCATGTTAAAGACAGCAATCAAATCAGTCACGATGGACGATAAAAATGCAACAATCATAAGCCCTGACAAAAATTGATGGTCGGTATTGACGTAATGAGGTAATCTCATTTTAATTCTTAGAAGAGAAAAAAGTTATTGTTGGCTATGTGAAATATGCTTGACAGTACCCTTTGCGAATTTCAAAAATCGTAATTTGCGAGCATTTCTCTTTGTCACTCATACGAAAGCGTCATCGGAGTGACAGAGACAGATGTTCGTAATTTTAAATTTCGATGTTCGTTGTAGCTGCAGCAGTATCGCGAACTTTGAAATCCGCATATTTCGAGGATTTGTCACAGTTACTCTAGTGACGCCTTCGTAGGAGTGACAGAAACAAATCCTCGAAATTTCCGAATTTCGAAGTTCACCAGGTGACAAGTTAATCTTGACATATTTTTAACTAAAAGTTACTTTTCAATAAGAATATGTATTGAAATTATAGTTATCAGGATTGTTTTCTTATTTGCCAGGAAGATGGTTAATTTTTTGCATTGCATATATGATTGATTTTACACACATTCAAATTTAACAGCAAATATTATGCAAGTTATTTATCAATAATGGCATTTTAGAGAAAAAATCTTAACTTTTTTCAATGAATACGTGATAATTGATTATGTTATTTCAAATGTTAAGAAAACGAACCATGAATGTTGGTCTTATTATTTCTGTTCTGCACGTTATGCATAGCCAATCATATTAGCTATATTATTTTATTCGGTTCTTAGTAAGAATTTGAGATTTTGCTAGAAGAATACTTCTACATTTTTTTTTAATAAGACGGATAAAACATTGATATTACAAATAAGTACACAATTGTTGATTCAGTGCACAGCGTTTTTAGTTTTAGAATATTTTTAGTAAATATACAATTCTTTTATTAAATCATGGAAAGATACTCAGTATATACAAAAATGTTTAATAGGTATATTTTATTGGGTCCGAAGGTCTGAAATTGAAACAAATAAGTACATTTTTTAATTTAATTCGTAATAGAGGTTGTATTTTTTGTATGTAAAATGTTTTAATTTGAATTCACACTGACGTGTAAAGTAAAATGTAAGCCACATAAATGTTCGATGTAAGTACATACATAAATGATATTAATTAAATTTGTTATGAAGCAGCTTGACTATTAATGATACCTACTATATTTAAATTTAGACTACATGGACCCTTCCAATGGTATGAAATGAATAATCACCAAATTAAAAAAAAACGACTTCAACAGAGTACTTTAAGGTCCCACCATCAGACCCCTTCTTGGTGCTAACGAGACCATCTCGGGGTTATTACCTGTTCGATTAAAAAGAATTGAAAATCAGTTCACGATTCTCGGAGATATCAGGTAACAGATAACAGGTGTACGTATCTAGTACCAAAAAACAGTCTATATTATTTTTTCCGTAGTAAACCAGAAACCCTTATAGCTTCGACATGTCCGTCTATCCGTCTGTCTGTCTGTCTGCAACATAGCTCAGTGGCCGTGAGCACTAAAAAATTGCAATTTGGTACTTGTATACATAGGTACCATTGGTACCAATCATGCCAAAAAAGTGGTAGAATAAAATATAGATTCAATTTTTCAGGTAGGTACCTATCAGGATGATTTTTTTAGATTTTGCTATTGTTAGATGGGTATTTTAAAACGAATAAGGGTTCATGCAGAAACTTATTTTTTTAAGTCAATATTCGGAGATAATCGCTCCACAGTAAAAAAAAATGTGTGCCCCCCTCTAACCTTAGCATACGAGTAGTTAAAAAACTATTACGATCATAATCGGCCAGGAACCAGGAACCCTACACTGAGTACTGACTAGTAAGACTACATATTCAAATTCACCGCTCTTACGGATTTTTAACGAATACAGGTAATCCTGACAGTTGGCAGCCCTGCCCTTCAACAGGTCAGACAAACGCCGTTACAGAATAAAAAAGAAAAAACTCGCCCCGCTATTTCAAGTAGTTCCCCGTCTCGCTCGCACGGCCCTTTCGTTCTGACAACGGTTTACGAAGTTGCTTTGTTAACAATTTTATTTCACTGTTCCTTCTCTTTAGAAATACGTTCGCAATCAATGAATAATAATGTTATAGTTTTACTTTAGGTACACTCAGTTTAGTATATTTCTTATAGCACTACTCTTGAAGCCAGAAAAAAATAAAAAAAATAATAAATACAGGTCAGGTGGAATTTTTCATAGAAAATACTGGCAACAGTGGAAACATACAGATTTTTTTTAATATTCATAGTACAATACAAATGGAACCGTTTTTAACATCAGGGTCGCGTTTTATAAAGATTGATTTTACAATTAATTCATTGTTTTCCTCTCTAACGCACGCACAAATTGGCTAGAAAGAGAGGCAAACAGCAAAATTGTAACTTTATGAAACGCGACCCGGGTTGTATTGGAATTTCCCTTAAATTTTCTTCCAATCCAAGAAACATGGAATTTTATCGTCAGATAACTTTGTAGATACAAAAATAGCAAGTAATTTTTAGGTGGACAATTTTAAATAAAATGCGAAAAAGAAACAACGCGGACGATACCAATATCGACGGTGCACGGTGATACAATGCGATTTGCCATAAAAAAACGTCGATAGGTTTGAGGAGACCCTAAAACGGCTTACGTATCTACATTGTGTTTTTATTCATATGCTTTTAATTTAAGGGAAACTTATTTAGGTCAAATATAATTATTTTCTCTAAGAAACTATTGTCTTAACTCTTACTATTATTGAGTTATAAAAAAAATAAGTTTAATAATAATAAATTAACAAGTTTATCAACCTTTATTACATTTAAATATTACTTATTTTGACATGTGCCGTCAGTCAGCTGAGATTAAATTTTATGTTATTCTTAAGGTTCTCCCACACTAACTATTTCATTTCTTATGCATGAAAAACGAAAAACTTTTTTTTGCAATTTAACAAAAGCGAATATGCCAGGTAACTTTAATTAATGTTCCAAGTAACGTGTCCAATTTAACGCAAATCAATAGGAACACCCTGTAGAGATGCATACAAAATGGCCAAATAATCACACATCTTAATTCCAATTTTAGTCACACGATTCGAGTATTCAAATTGCAATCTCATTGCACGTAGTAACCGTTATCAATTTATATCAAACACAATAATATTACCTACTTAATATTATTATGTTTCATAATCAATTACATTATAATATGATAAGCTGCAACTCAACGAATTTTTTAATAAGTTCGAGAAAATACCTAAAGAACAGGGTCTCGTGTTATAAAGTTACAATTTTCAATTTTGCTGTTTGCCTCTCTTTCTAGCCAATACGTGCGTTAGAGAGGCAAACAGCGAAACTGTAAAATGTAACTTTACAAAACGCGACCCTGGATTCAAAAAATATCATGATACATTTTATACACAAACCAACCTATACTGTACGTGTACCTTGGTCAGTAGAAACCAAAAAAAATAGTGTAAGGTGCATTCAGACCAAACGAGTTATTCGCTATTCTATCCCCCACTCTACGAATTACGAAATCAACGAATCACGTTTTGTGTAACGATCGAATTTGGTAGAGTAGGGGGTTAGAATAGCGAATGCTCGTTTGGTCTGAATGCACCTTATAAAAAAGTATTCTTATTTCGCGTTTTTAGAATCCACGTTCAGATATTTTTGAGCACCTTGTCCGCTCCGATATATCAGATGTCTACTTTAATCCGTTCAGTACCGAATTGCGCATTTCCTAAGTAATGACTAGGAAGCGTTCGCGATTGGCGGGAAGCGGTCAAGCGTGAACCGTGAACACGCTGCTCGGTGCTCAGTCGACCGACTTGTATCGGCTATGGTTTTACCATTGATGTATAAAATATTATAAATTGAGATATGTTCATAGTTCATACTATACTTGCGAACTTTTAATCAGCTCATTGTATGCAAAGGTAGTCGTGAAAAAGATTAAAACAGATATAATAAGTACTTTAATTGTGTCGAAGATATTTAAGTGTTTCAATTGACCCCACATAGTGTTTCAATTGACACACATGTGGGGTCAATTGAACCACTCTGCCTTTTTCTTTTTATTTCACCATTGTCGAAAAACTATGACTTATAGACCATCCAAATACATTTTATTTAGGAACCAGATAACTAACCTTGAAATGTTATGAGCGTACATCTTTCTACTTATGAAAATATAGCGGTCACGGTCGGTTAAAGTAAAATTGTTTCAATTGACCCCAGTCTACCCTACTACTAGAGATGTAACGGCCTCTAGTTGTCAGAATAAGGGCTTGTCCATTAATCACGTCATACTGTATAGGGGGAGGGGGGGGTCAAGAAAAAATCACCAATTATCACCATAGGGGAGGGGGGTCATCGGACAAATCACGTGTAATTTTTTGTTACTCTCTGCTGAACAGCATAGGTACTTCTTTCAAAACATAACCGGATGTCAAATCCTGAACTGAGTTTTGAAATTTCACGGACATGTACCTCGTAGTTTGCAAAAAAGTTTTTTCCCCATCACGTGTGCTGAATAAAGTACGTAAATTGAAGTATTATTAAAAAGACTACTTAAGTTCGCATAAAATTACACGTCATATTGGCTGGGGGGCGGGGGGTCCTGAAAATATCACTAAGTATCACCATGGGGGAAGGGGGGGTCTAAAATAGGCCAAAATCGTATGACGTGATTAATGGACAAGCCCTAAAGAGAAATTAAGATTTAGAGATGTAAAAGGTCTCTAAACGTCATGATTTGAACAATAATAATAAAATAAAATATAAAATTAACAATTTAGTGACAATCACAAGTTAAATATTCTTATTATACACGGTGCTCGTGAGCCAATACCTAGTAATGGGATCAACGCCGATAGCTGATTACGTACCTAACTAATTTGTATGAAAACGTCATTTTATTTTGCGTTTTCAGAATCTACGTTCAGATATTTTTGAGCATCTTGTCCGCTCCGATATATCAGACGACTACTTTAACCCGTTCAGTACCGAATTGCGCATTTCCTAAGTAATGACTAGGAAGCGTTCGCGATTGGCGGGAAGCGGTCAAGCGTGAACCGTGAACACGCTGCTCGGTGCTCAGTCGACCGACTTGTATCGGCTATGGTTTTACCATTGATGTATAGCATATTATTACGGATGCTATACAAGATAATGAGATCTTGAAATGGCTATTACGGATTACCCATTCACATCATCTTCATCAGCCTATCTCAGTCAACTTCTGGACGTAGGTATTTCCTACCAACTATGCGTATAGACGCATTAGGGGGTAAAAGCCCATAATCACCACGCTGGGCAAGCGGATTGGCGATCGCAGTAATATGTCCACTATGATGACGCTGCTGCCAGTCATCAATCAAATCAAAGAATGGTCAAATGACACTTCAATCCCTTAGTCGAATCTTATGACACCCGCGGGAAGAGTTGGAGTGGTGACAAAGTGTATTCTTGCTGCCGTCACCACACGGACAGTGCGTATTTACCTATTACGCAGCAAGTAAGTAAATGTAACGGGTTACACTAATTCAGTACAGTGGAATAGCAAAGTAACATTGTTCATCCTTTAATATGGACTTCCACAAAGTAACGCCTGATTCAATTAATTATTTAGTATGCATGTTGAAATATATGTGAGCACCTAGTCCGCTCCGATATATCTGATGACTACTACTTTAATCCGTCCTGTACTGTACCGAGTTCAGTACCGAATTGCGCATTTCCTAAGTAATGACTAGGAAGCATTCGCGATTGGCGGGAAGCGGTCAAGCGTGAACCGTGAACACGCTGCTCGGTGCTCAGTCGACCGACTTGTATCGGCTACTTATGGTTTTACCATTGATGTATAACATATTATATTACGGATTACCCATCGCTGTACAATCATTGGTTGACAACTTGAAAGCTCGTATCTCAGTTCTGTTACAATACGAATTTACGAGGTCGCTAAAAGTAGTGACAGTTGTTAAAATTACTTTTGGTTGTCAGACTACACTCCAAGGCCAAGACCAAGTTACACCGGATGCGTGTGCATCACGTGCGCGTGTGCGTGTGCGTGGCGTGCTCGTTGTAGCGTATGTAAATGTCATACTAGATGGCACACCGCTTGCGTGGCTTGCACGTCCGCGTGACGCGCAAGCGGTGTGCTACCTACAATGAAATTTCCGAACACACGCACTTACTTTCAGCCTTTACCTTCTATAAATTCCGCTCATACTTGCACATTGGTGCGAGCAAGAGGAATAGAAAGTAAGTCAGCGTTAGGGTGCGACTTCACTGACGCGGAGCGGAGCGGAGCTGTGGGAGCTCGGCCAATGAGACAGCATCACAGTGTTTCGAATTTTGAATTTGAAGAATGTAATTGGTCAGGGTCACAGCTTCGCTTCGCTCCGCGTCAGTGGAGTTGCACCCTTATACTCACAACAGTAGCTCATCTCATGGTACGCATTATTAAATTTATTGTAGATAAGGGCTAGAAAATTAGCCGCATCGACCGGTTGCGATCTATTGTGGCAGCCCTGTTTTATAGTTCGTTACTAATACCCGTTGAGTCTAGGAAGTTCCAGATTCTTTGGGCTGTAATATTCTGTACCTCATGGTAAGCATACAGAACCTAGCAAAAATACAACAAACTTCAATAAACAAATCACCGAGGTAACCCTAAACTTTGTTCAGTAACTCAAGGCATCCAAGATATACCGCCGTCCCTACCCGCAAGACGCCTTTCACAACCTGACATGAATTCTTTATTACTGTAATTAAATTACCAAACTGAACCCCAAAACGACTGACAAACATATCCTGTTACGAAATACGTCCTTTTCGCAACTAGTGCGGCCGGCTGGCTTCCATTTGCTTGTAGAGTTGGGTAATCATCGGTGCACTGTGAAAATGAAGATATTAATCGTACTCAGGTCAGTTATTTTTGCTACACGAATAAAATCACCAAATAAATAAAAAAATCTCTAAGATTCTGCGACCATATATAACATGGACGTCTAACGCCAGCTCAAAAATGCCCCCAAAACCGATTGTTCAATTGTGCCAAGATGGACAGGACATAGCGCTTTTCGTGACACCGCGCATATTTCGGTGCAACATCTATGACAATTTTTTTTAGAATATCGCCAATCAAAACTTTGATGGACCAATCACAATGCATGAAATTAAACTAAAATTGCATTGATACTAAAATTCAGGACCGTTTTTGAACGGCAATTTAGTATGGCGTGCGGCTTCCATGTTTTATTTGTTCGTAGCCAAGATTACATTATCAGACCGCGATTTGGTGCCAACGGGACCATCTCGGGGTACCCGTTCGATTAAATTCGTTTCATTGCAAAAGATTACAGAATACAGAATACAGAATTTATTTGGTAAAAGTAAAATTCTTACATGTTGTCTGGAAGATATCGTTCTTTAGCGATAAGACCGCTTGTTGTGTTATCTCTCACTTTAAGATTGTAAATTATTGTTATTTTTATTTTAATGACATGTGTAATAAAGAGAAAAATTTAAATCGGTTCACGTTTCTCGAAGATATCAAGTGACAATTATAGAAAAAAAAACTGTTGAATTTAGAACCCACTTTCTTGTTTGAAGTTTGTTAAAAACATGTTTTCAAGCTCTTGCCTACTACCGCGAAAATTGACATTCGTACGCGGATTTTTCTTTGTTACTCAACGAAGGCGCTATATTAGAGTGAGAGAGACAAATCCTCGAAATTTACGAATTTCGTTTTTCGCGGTAGGGCCGCTGGTCTGTTCCCTCCTAGAATATTTTATTGCCAGCCTAAAAATATTTAACAATAAAATATTAAAATAATTGTAAACACCAACACTGCTAGAGTCTGGCTAACGAAAGCTGAGAATGAGAAATGGCGGCAAATTAATAAAATATAGAGTATGGTATCACTGGGTTGCACCCCGAAAATCAGTCTTGATACTTGTAATATATTTAAAACTTAAAATTATTTTGTTAAATTACCTGTATTTATTACAATCCAAATTAATATATTATATATATGTACATAACGTAGCTGTTCCATGCAACTTTGTCTGCATGACACAATGCAATATGATGTAGGTATTGTAGGTACCTACTACTCTAAATGATGACCCATGTTATTAAATGGATCCCATATCAAATTTTAAGCAAATCTGTTTAGTTATTTCATAGATTCGACAGCACCAAGTTAGTTTTAACTTTTTACATACATATTATGTACCTATTTTGTGGTTAGTTTTAACTTTTTACATACATATCTATGTAAAAAGTTAAAACTAGCTTGGTAATGTGTCAAACCTATGATATAACTTGAAAATAACTAAACAGATTGGTTTAAAATTTGATATGTTTTTCAGCTCTTCATATCATTATAGTCTTTATACCATAATATGGCCGAAAAACAGAGTGATTTTCACACTTGGATATAACACTATTATATGTCTATACATAGGTATAGGTAATATTAGTAACGATTTGTAAATTGTATCATTGCAGAATGGGTGTAATCATGATTAAAACTACCTATAAAATTGTCCATTACGACACAAGTGCGAAAAACGTGAAATTCTAAACGAGTGGCGATTTTTTAAAACACGACCAATAGGGAGTGTTTTAAATCGACACAAGTTACGAATTTCGTTATTGCACGTGTCTCGTAAGACGTTTTTTAGTACAGATGGCCCTCCGAAGTTTTGAACCTGACTTAAAATGACCCACTTCTCACACTAGAGCCTAAAAAATGCACCATCTGTACTAAAAAAATATAATTCTGCCGGTGTGTGTATTTTTAATAAATAGGAAACGAAATATTTATATTTTTTATTCAGAATAATTAAAGTCAGACTTAAAAAACTCATACAATGATTCATATTAATGATTCATACTATTTGTGCTATAACACATAAATCACATAATAAACTAATCTAATGCAGTTTTTATGACATTGTCTCTTTCGCTGTACTTATCTTCCACATGAATGACATGGTCAGTCATTGATTTCCAATCTGAGGCAGTTATACTCGCGAACTTTTTTCTTTCTTCTCCAACTAGCATAACTTTTCTACCGTATTTTTGACAGCGTTAACTCCTTCAACCTCTCCCAGACTTTCTGGTAAAAAAAACAAATGACCATTTTAAATCAACCTAACATAAATACAAACTTAAATCTATTATAGTCGATAATATATTAGATAATGAGTACAAGAAAATTTATTGAATAAAGGTAAGTATCAAAATGGTACTTCGTACTAACCTAGGAACACCGATATCGTGTGTAAACACTCATGTTTTTCCTTTTAAGCGATGATTTTCTCCTGTTGTTTTTCTTTATATTTACTTATTATAGTACGCAGCAGCTTACGAACATTACTTTTCATAGTATTTTTCATCACAAACACCTTAAAACGTTGCAATTGTGGAAAGCGAGCAATGGGTGTCAAGTCGAACGAAAGACAGAACATGACGTTTGACAATTCAGCTTGTGATGCCATATGAAAAGTTCCGTAAAAAACTCATTCTCAGCTTTCGTTAGCCAGACTCTAACTATACATCGGCAGAGCAACAAATGGCATATAAGGTCTACCAGTGTGGGCGATGGTACGTTCATAATCGCTAATGATTTTTCAGATTCGATTACTTATTATGTGAATAAATTTTAATTTTCCCCGGTTTTATGTGTATGGGGATATTGATTGGGGATTCCCTTGTAGAAAAAATCAACTGTGAAAGACTCTGGTTGTCACGGGATTCGAACCCGCTTCCTCTGGATTGCCGGTCCAACGTGCTTCCAATTACACAAAACGACCTTCCGTCGATCACAGCGAATTTTTCCAATGGTATTCAATATCAATTTGTTTTATTATAAAAATAAATTTGTTTAATTATAAAAATAAATTGATGTTTTCTAATCTAGTACTAATTAATAGTGTTAAAAAGAAACTTGTATTACAAGCTACAAGCTTTCGAGAAACGGGCTGTTTGTCTTGTATTCTCAAATATTTTCTCACTTCAGTCTAATTCAAAAAGCGTTTAGTTTAGAGTACATTGTAAACATTCGAGGAGTAAACAATGGCGTCTGCGCCGACAAGGTCGATAGATCAAGGATAGTTTTTACACGTGTTTCTTTTGTGTGAGAGTATTGTTTGCCAATTACGAAAAGCTGTACGAAAAGTTAAAAATTGTGCGATTCAAAAAAGAAGGAGGTTCTCAACTTGTTAGTTTTTTTGGTAGTATATATTACTAGATATCTTCGAAAATCGGTTCACGATTTTTTCAAACATATACAACAAGCAAATTTTTTTTATTGTTTGTCTGATGACGGCATTTTGGAGAAATCGATTAAAGTTGGTTTTATTTTTTTGAATTTGGTGATTATGTTAAAAGATTTTCTCATTTTCTTATTTGGACATTTTGTGTGACTCATTATTATACAGTAGCAGAAAATAAAATCCCAAGATTTTTGCCGATTCCAATTTTTCATACGAAGGAAGGTGAAGGATTTAATAATCTATGGAAATTTTGGGACTATTTTTTTCTTCCAGTGTAGGATTGAATGGGCTCATGATTCTGAGCTCAAATCACATGAAAATACCACTATTAAAAAGTAGGAAGGTTTGGCACACTAACTATGTTTAAACTGTTTTTATTCCGCTATTCCTTAAGGTTGTCTGGAAGAGATCGCTTTTTAGCGATAAGATGCCCATTGTAGGAATACCTATTCTTGTAACATTGTATATCTTTTATTCTACTGTTATTATGGTGTGCAATAAAGAGTATTGTATTGTATTGTATAACTATTACAGTATAAGATTCGTTCGTAGTGCTGGTTGGAACTTTAAACAAAATTGCCAAATTACAAATATTTAGGATTTGAAAAGTATCCGAACTAGTAAAATTAAACTGTATAGAAGAAATATTGAAATTATCATAATTCGAATAATTTATAGAAAGATAAATTATTAGAATGATCATAATTCTAATAATTTATCAAAGGAATTACATTTTCTGTATCATAATATTTACGCGTAGTATCCAAATATTCCAAATACCTACTTAATTCCTAATAAATTTGCTTACATACCTACAATAGCTCATCTTATCGGCCAGTTAAACCTATTTTTTTTATAAGTAATTCAATTTAAACTATCAAACCAACAATCAAACTATTATCGAGGCATAAGTAAATCAACAATAAAAACATAAAAACACTCACATACTTTTAGTCACTAAGCGTGATATTATACAGGGTGTAATAAAAATAGTGACGGTTTTGACTGCTACAGTCGAGTCGGCCATAGACGACAACGGAAAATCGTGATTACGACGACAATGAGCTACACCTATACCAATGCAATAGGAACTGAAGGTGCATTTAGACCAAACGAGCATTCGCTTATTCTATCCCCCACTTCACGAAATTCGTTCGATACACAAATGTGTGATTCGTCGAAATTCGTCGATTTCGCAGAGTGGGGGATAGAATGAGCGAATGCTCGTTTGGTTTAAATGCGCCTTTACACGAAAAGTTCAATTGCAATATAGTCTAATAATTTTGACTAAACATTTATGGGAACTCAGGGCTTAAAGTTTTAAGTTGGCGATAAACACCAAGGTTGTATTCTAAAAGTACGTGATTATGAAATAATCACGAAATAATGCAAGTTTTTATTCCACTGACTAACAGTATACAGGGCGTCCCAAAGTTATGGGACATGAAGGGGAAGTACCTTAAATATCGTAGATAGTGTATTTTGCTGAAAGAAGACTTTATGTTATTTTTAAAATTTAGTAATTCTGCATTCAAAGTTTTTCAAAAAATTACATGCTTCACCCGGAAATTGAACCAACTACAATTTTTTTTCGAATTTTGAACCAAACTTTTTTGGTTATTCTTTTACTTTTAGATACTATGTTTCTTAAGAAAAATTGTTATTTTTTATCCATTCTTTCGAATGACATCATAAAATTACGAGAAATTAAATTTTTCGTATTAAAATAGGTTCGATGCCTAGAAATACAATTTTTTTTTTAATGCAGTATTATTTAATTTTCAAAATAAAATAAAGTCTTCTTCCAGCAAAATGTCCTATCTACGATTTTTAAGATACTTCCCCTTCATGTCCCATAACTTTGGGACGCCCTGTATATGCTTTGGTAAAGTTTTTGTTAGGGTATCATCCAATCATTGTCCAAATGTTTCTTTAATAGCTAATTATTTAAAGGCCAACACGTATTTGGTAGGTACAGTCAAGGTCAAAGATAACGATGCGCGCAAAGTTCCCAATACAATGTACAACCTGGGTCACGTTTTATAAAGTTACAATTTATAATTTTGCTGTTTGCCTTGTTTTCTAGCCAATTATGTGCGTGGCTGCGTGCGTTAGAGAGGCAAACAGCAACATTGTAAAATGTAACTTTATAAAACGCGACCCTGATGACTCCCTTCGGTCGTGTTTTAATTTATTGCCACTCGTTTCTAACTTCATTCTTTTCGCTCTGTTATCGTGATTTACCTACTATTTCAGTACAGCATGCTTAGCCAAGTTGCCAATCGCTAACGCTTAGTAGCATATCGTAGTTTTCCCTCTCTGTCACTCTTTCATATTAGTGCGACAAAGACAGTTAGCTGCCTTTCGTTTACGATTGACGATAATGCGTTATCGAAGCACCCAGGACAGATTCAGAAGAAAGAGACGCACAAGTGCAAGAACGGTAAATTTTTGTCTGGTCGTATTTTCATTTATCAGTCACCACCAGTTTCGAAATCCATTGGTTCGCCCTTGTATTGCAATAATTACTATTTCCTTGCACTTTGAATCCCAACACCCTGTATAAAGTCGTGGATACATATTGCTTGCACTTACCGCTCGTATATTTTTTACCCTGTACAAAAACACACAATTAAAATGTATCGGATTTTTAGTACAAACGCCAACAAATGGCTATAACCTTTTATGATCTTTATGCTCATTGCTTTAAGAGTCACGAATGGGCAATTTACACGTTTTTACATGTTTTTACCGGTATGGACGAAAAAACAACAATGCAAGGATACCGTTTACCGAATCGGAAACCATACATTGGGAAATTTCCTTGTATTTGGGATGTACAGATTATGTACAACTACAACACGCTAACGATTAAATTCTTCTTAGTTTTACGTGGTAATGTGTTGGACCACCTAAACTTCTTTAAATCAGGTCAGGCCTACTACTGCAAAAATCGAAATTCGTTAAATTCGAGGATTTTTCGAAACGAAGGCGTCATTAGAGTGAGAGAGACAAATCCTCGAAAATTGCGGGTTTCGAAGTTCGCGGTAGGGCCGCAGTTTAAGGTGCGGTTAAACTAAAAGAGCATTCGCTGTTCTAACCTCCCACTCTACGAAATTCGATCGGCACACAAAACGTGATTGGTTGATTTCGTAGAACGGGCGCTAGAACAGCGAATGCTCTTTTGGTTTAAACGCACTTTTACGATCAGGTGGAGTGGAGCCACTTTGTTGTGCCAACATAAAAAAAGATATATATATTTCTTACAATTTGCTTAGCAACCTTACTTTGACATGGTTCCCGATTAGCTTAGGGTTCCAATTGTTTAATTGTACATGGCCTAAAATAGCAACGAACCAAAACAGAATTTCCTAAAAATGCGAATGAGTCATAAAATGTTCTTAGTATTGTTTTTCGCTTATTCACTGCTAAGATATATTTATCAACGGCACCTGATAAGGTGATAGGTATAGAATTTATTAACTACGAACAAAGTAAAACATGGAAGTTGCACACCATACAAAATTGTCTTTCAAAAACGATCCTGGCCATTTTGTGCATGTTAGTCGGTAGTCGGTATATCCATAGACCAAAGAAATTTAGTTTATGGTATATCCGAGAATCGTGAACTGTTTTCAATTTTCTTTAGTCGATCGGGCATAGCCCTGATATGGTCCCGTTGGAACCAAATCGAGGTCTGATAAATGATGGAGAAATCGGTTGAAGTCGGTTTTGTTAGTGATTATTAATTATTAGGTACTTATGCTTAAAATATTTCAACTTTTTTTGTTTCATTCGGTGTAACTTAGGTATGACTAATCAACAGGCCTAGCCAAGCTGCCATTCTGCAATCGTTGGTAGGGTTAGTTGTGGAACATTGACACAAACGGACACAATGAAACTTTGCGATATCTCGGAAATCTGACCTTAACGGCTAGCCCCGTCTATCAAACAAGGACGAGCTTAGGGACCCTCCACAACTCCCCAGGGTGCGAGCGACGATCGCAGAAGGAGCACGTCGCTACATGCTTCAAAGCGAATTGAACCAGGAAAAGTAACAATTTTTATTTATATTTCGTTATTTTTTGCAAGAATACAGAGAACAGTTTGGTAGTATTTATATTTTTGTCGTATTGTATATATATCCAAGTTTATCTTAGGCTAAATACTTTTAAAATTAGTTCAAGTTTTGGCCTCGTTTTTTTATTTAGTTTAAAATAATACCCTGGTGTCTCACAATGAAACATTTTTATGTAATGTACAATGAAACAGGTCCATGTTTCGTTGTGTACAGTATAGTTTTATTGTACACCGAATGTGAAATTGCAAAAGGTTAGTATTCTATGAGACTGTTCATTTACACATGTTTCATGTTTAGCACCTCATTATCAACCTATTAAGGCCCACTTGTATAACCTAGGGTTAAACACTGACCAGTAGCTAGAGTAACAAATTTTAAATGTACAATAAAATGATCACTTTGGCTCATGCTAGTGAATACCTGGTTATGTGGCTAAACCCTGGTGGTACAAGAGAGTCTAAGCAGTACATTTTTAATATTTTATGTTGACTAGTATAATTATATTGTATGTTATAAAATTATATATTAAATATTTTGTAAAATTATATGCGTAGTAATAGTGGTAATAAAACATTTTTTTATCTTTTATAACATTCTGTTTCTACATAATATTGTATTGATATGTGATTGTTTTCATTAAAACAACATTTTTCGGTTGCAAGAATCGGTATTTTTACTAAGAAAAACCACAATATATAATAACCTATTTGGCTACTGTTTATGAAATATTTATTCAAAGAGCAACATTAATATTACAATGCATATGGGTCCTGAGCTAGGAATCCCTGTGTTACAGGACCCAAAGAAGTAACAATTTAATTTAGCAGAATTTCGTACCTACAAAGGAAACTTAGAAGGTATTACTTATAATATAAGTTATAACTAGTGGTACACTAAAGAATATACAGTTAATAGAAGATATATATAAGGTAATCGCCAGTTTGGGTATGGTTTGAGCAGTAATTGTATTAGCAGTGGTAAAATTAATATATGAGACATAAATATATAAAGAAGATAAATACATAAAGTAAATAAATATAATAATAATAAATAATAAATACTCTTTATTGTTCACCAGAAAATAAACAAATAAAACTACAGACAAAAGAAAAAGAAACTAAAACAGTGGTAGACAACAGGCGGTCTTATCGCTAATAAGCGATCTCTTCCAGACAACCTTTGGGTAATGGAAACTATCACAATTACATTTAAAAAGTAGGCAAATCAAAACTGAGAACATAAAAATAACAAAAGGCAGGCTATAAACTTACATACATACATAGATATGTAAACATACATACAATAAAATAATACAATATATATATAATATAAATTTATTTCAATAAAAGAACATACGCATACCATAACACACAGCTAATTATTACGGGAGAGACAGATAATATTGCTTAAGTTTATTTTTAAAAATGGGTAAGGACTCAGAACGTCTAACATTGACAGGTAGGGAGTTCCATAAGCGCACAGCTTGGAATGTGAAAGATTTAGCATAAAATTTTGAGTTTGAAGAAGGAACACAAAGAAGGAAATTGTCTGCACACCTAGCGGAAGTAACATAACTAAAACATCTTTTGAGGTAGCGGGGTGTAGCAGGGTTGAAAAGGATGCCAAAAAGAAGAGAAAGGACATGAAAGTTACGCTTGAGTCGGATAGGGAGCCACTTGAGCTGAGAACGGAAACTGGATACATGGTCATATTTTCGCAACCCAAATATGAACCTTATACATATATCTTAATATCACCTACCTACCTTATACATACCTTATACATATATATTAATATCTTAATATTTGTGGTTTTAATTTTTATGTAACTCTGTTTCAATGTTAGTTACTCGTGATATTTTTTGTTTACAATGAAACAGCTCACGGTGTTTCACTGAACACTATTTATTAGTACACATTGAAACACTACACTTTTTTCAAAAACATTTTAAGAATATATACGCAATTTTCAGAACTAGAGCCACTTTTTTACACGCCATAAAGAATGATGACTATTAGTCTATTTTATGGCAAAATATAGGATTTTTTTACTTTCAAATTGGCTGAGATAGGACAGTTTAAAAAGTTGAATGTTTCATTGATGGCAATAGTTTAAGTTTAATGTTTAACAATAAAACATACGTACACAATAAAACAACATGATATATATGTTGTCATAAAGTTATGATGTCTATCGTGGAGATGCCCAGGACCCTCCCGGGTTCGACTGGGTTGCAGTCATACTACGAGGACACATAAAACATAACTTTTTTTGCAATATGTCGCAGTTATCGACGACATTGTTAAGTTGCAATGAAACTTGGGTTGTATACAATGAAACAGTCTTTCGGTTTCATATATCTTTCAGTGGTTTTATTAATCATTTAACAAATTGGAATCCTACTAAACTAAACCTACTCCAGCCTACCGTTATTATTAACTTTCCTTTATTTTGTATTCATTGCAAGCGTTCTTATATATATGTTACATATAACACAGTTCCAATGTTGGTTAAGTCTGTTTCATAGGTCATTGGATTTATTACATCTGTTTCAATGTAAAAATTCAGGTGTTTCATTGAATACATGCACGAGGACACAATGAAACAAATCTCATTTTTTGTTTAAAACATATACTATTGAAAATAAGTAGAAAACAAGAATGCGATTCGATAGCCAACTAAATTGTTTATCTTCGAACACAATAACTCACTCGTAACTTCAAAAAGACCAGAGATACAATGGTTTGAAATTTAGTTGTTTCATTGTTCCACAACTTACCCTATACGATAAGCGATAATAATAAATGTATGAGAATGACAGATTTGTAAGAAAAGTCACGTGATCATTTCCATACAATATTCGTCACGTAGTGATTTGTCGCTTATTATCATATACGAATGCAGAATGGCATCATGGATAGGCTTGCAGAAGCACATCTCTCTTTAATCTTAATCCCCTTAAAGATAAATTTGGACATTGGTCTGAAATAAATTTATTCATTCATTCATTCATAAACGTCTCGTAACTTACCCCCTTATTCATAAACGTCTGCTAACTTAACGAGCCGCTAATAATTGTTTGTCCCTTTCGGTCTTAACAATGTGTCCATAAGAGCAAAAGGGACAAACAATACTTAGCGGCTTGTTAAGTTAGCAGACGTTTATGAATAAGGGGGTTAGCATTTAGCAAGCCGTTAATGCATTGTTTGTCCCTTTCGGTCTCGTAGACATATTGATAAGATCGACAGGGACAAACAATATTACTATAGTGTAATAGGGGCCAGGGCCTTGTCTTGTAGTTCTCGTCTAGTCAATCTCAGGAACGGTGTAGGGTTTGAACTAGTAGTAGATTCTTTTTCTCTCTCTTGATAATGTCAGACTATTCGAAAATGCTTATTAATAAGTTTACTTGAATAAAGAATAGTTTGACTTTGACTTAGAATCTTCACGTAAGGTCAACGCGGGTAAGACCGTCTATCAGGAAAGTGCGTCTACCAACTGATTTCCGACCCTAATTGAACAGTATAACATGCATATGATGGACTTCCCTTCAAAATAAAATATGCCGGACTTAGCCGCACTGACCATAATCCTCTGATCCTCAGCCTGCTATCCACCAGCTACTGCGACCTCTTCAGCAAGGCCACCAGAACTAAAGCTGATGAACTGGACGTCAGGAACAGCGTCTTCGACTTCATCATAGTGGGAGGCGGGACCGCTGGCTGCATACTTGCTAACAGACTGTCTGCTGTTCAGGAGTGGAAGGTAATCCTGCAGTGTTATTCACTAAGGAAACCGCCTTGCTAACAGCGCTGTGTCAGCGCAAGGTAGCTACGCCACTGCCTATTTCAGTCTACTACTCGACAAATGCTCCTATTATCTATGCGTATGGACGCATCAGGAGGAACTGCAATGCCACCAGAACTAAAGCTGATGAGCTGGCGTCAGGAACAGTCCGCAACCCAGCCAGTCGCCAATATAAGTGTAGAATATATTTACACTTTGCCAAAATTACATTGGATAGAAGGGATTGAAGTGTCAATGACCATTCTTTGATAGAAGAGATGATCATCATCTTTGTAATGTGTTCGTGCGATCCATATACCACTTTCTGAGCATATTATTTTACATTGTAAAAGATTGTTAAAAAGAAAAGAGACAGTAGACTATCTCGTCGAGATACTGTACTAATCGCTGCTATCTTTCGCGTACAATCAACAGTAATTTGTTTACTAAACAAAATATCACACAAAAAATATAGTTCGGTACATATCCTATTACATCCTTTTTCACCCACCCATTTAACAGTAACGTAATTACACTTACTACTTATAAAATGTATAAATTGATGTGCAGACATCGGATTCCGTGGGGTGAAACATCTAGACAGCTAGGGACTTCCTATATCGATAAACTAATTTATCGACACCTTGTTCTAAATACTAGTGATCACACAAAGGTTATATAGAAAAAAAGGTTAAAGGTTATAACGGGTAGGATATTTTTTTACTGAAAGAGTATCAATAAATTAATACCTATATAATAAAGTAGCAGGTAAATTTTCTTCTTCTTTTTTGAAACGTTTTTAAAAATTTATTCGTCACAATTTTTTTTTTCATGACTTTCCGATCTATTATTGTGAAAGTAAAATCTGGTGGTTTTCCATATTTTCGGGAGTTAAGCGTTTCCGTCTTGGCTGAAAAATTCATTTCAGGTGTCTAGAAGACTTCAATTTCTGTGGAGGTTATAGGAGCGTAACAAAATTTCATAAAGTGATCAATAGTTCCAAAAACACACAATGTTGGGGGCGGTCACTAGTATATAGAACTAGTATCGATAAACGAGTTTATCGATATTAGGGCTCACGGTACACGTGTAAACCGCCAAACCGGATACCCGTGTTCTTAAGCCCGACGGTACTAAGAACCCGAATTACACGAACCCGCCGGGTACCCGTGTCGAAACCGCGTGCTACCCGGGTACCCGGGTACTTAAGACCGAACCGAACTTGTTCGAAATAGTTTGAGCAAATGCAAATAAGATCATTCGACACTACAAAACACTACCTGTTCAGGAAAGGTCAGCCGATATAACTTTTTATTAATGTTTTATAAATTTCGACTCTTATCTGTTACGCAATAAGGTCTATTTCATACAATTAGCCTTCCGCTTATCTATCCATTTGTACTATAGCTCTCAAGTCTCACGACCCATTCGTACGCTTCTCGGGTAGGACGTCCCCGAACCCGCGGGTAATTAAAGTCCGTGTAAATAATACCCGTGTACCCGTGAACCCGTGCAGACGGATATTATTTACACGGACTTTAAATACCCGTGTAAATCGGGTCAGAAACCCGTGTACGTGTAACACGAACACGGGTTTGAGAAACGTTGACACGAAACCCGGACACGACCGCGAGCCCTAATCGATATAGGAAATCCCTAGCTGTCAAGAAGTTTCGCCCCACGGAATCCGATGTCTGTTGATGTGTCAGTCTTGAGAGGTTCAAAAGGTCAATGGAATGTCGCGTGCCCATGGGTACTTGTAGTTCATAGGTCAATTGTTATAATACAGTATGTACCTGAACGAGGGGCAAATCTCTTGGCCCCGTGATGACAAAGTAGAGTACATTATAATTTAGAGCTTGAAATTCGAATATGGGCTTTTTCACTTCTAGGGACACTCAATTAGCTTGACTCTCACAAAAAAGTTAACTTCGATGTCAGCTTTGTAACGACAATTAAGCATTAAATATTAAAAAAAAATTATCATTTAATCCAGAAATCATCATCATCATCATCAGCCTATGATAGTCCACTGCTGGACGTAGGCCTCTCCTATTAACTATGCGTATAGACGCAATAGGAGGTAAATGCCCATAATCGCCACGCTGGGCAAGCGGATTGGCGATCGCAGTAATGTGTCCACTATGATGACGCTGCTGCCCATCATCAATCTTTTATCAAATAATGGTCAGTGACACTTCAATCCCTTAGTCGACTCTTACGACACCCGCAGGAGGAGTTGGGGTGGTGATAAATGTATTCTTACTGCCGTCACCACACAGCCAAATAATATATAATCCAGAAATAATACGCATATATGCAATATAATAACAAGAACAAAGTGGATTTACGTAAATCCACTTCCATTCTATTTTCAAGATATTCAAGATGTCCCAAGATATTTATATTTGCCGTGTGGTGACGGCAGTAAGAATATACAGGGTGTTTTTTTTTCGACCGTTCAAATTCTACGTAGTGAATGTGTAGGTCATACTCACCAACTTTTACTATGGGGACAAAGTCGAAATCGCGAAAAAAAAATCAGCTGTTTCATACAAATTGGCGGCATTACGCCGGCCGAAATGTATGAAACAGCTGATTTTTTTTTCGCGATTTCGTCTTAGTCCCCATAGTAAAAGTTGATCAGTATGACCTACACATTCACTACGTAGAATTTGAACGGTCGAAAAAAAAACACCCTGTATTTGTCACCACCCCATCTCCTCCTGCAGGTGTTGTAAGAGTCGACTAAGGGATTGAAGTGTCACTGACCATTCTACAAGATTGATGATGGGCAGCAGCGTCATCATAGTGAACACATTACTGCGATCGCCAATGCGCTTGCCCAGCTTGGCGATTATGGACATTTACCTCCTAATGCGTCTATACGCATAGTTAATAGGAGAGGCCTACGTCCAGCAGTGGACTAACATAGCCTGATGATGATTTACGTAATATTTCATGCTTAATTGTCGTTACAAAGCTGACATCGAAGTTAACTTTTTTGTGAGAGTTAAGCTAATTGGGTGTCCCTAGAATTGAAAATGCCGATATTCGAAAAATAAATAAATAAATATCATGGGACATCTTACACAAATCAACCTAGTCCCACGGTAAGCTCAATTAAGGCTTGTGATGTGGGTACCAAGCGACGATATATATAATAGATAGATACATATAGATACTTAAATACATAGACAGCCATGACCAAGGAACAAATATTTGTGATAAATAAATACACAAATAATGTCCTCGCCGGGATTGGAACCCGGAACCCCCAGCTTCGTAGGCAGGGTCACTACCAACTAGGCTACGGAGGCTGACGTAAATGACAATGTACCTAAATGTTCGAATAATAAGTTTGAACTTATTCGAATAATTATTTATTACCCAAAAATATTAAACTTATACACATTATAGCAACAAATACGTTTTATTTCGCATTCCGAATCAATGCTATTCCAGAAATTTGAACATGGACTCTAACGCCATGTCAATAGAGGCCTGTTCAGATATTTGTGAGTGTTCTAGCCAGTCCGATATAATTTGATAACTGTATTAGATTTGATCATCACCAGGGGCTCATGCATAAATCATGTGAGGTTTTTTCGGCTACTTTTTGACCCCCCCTCCCCCATGGTGATGTTTGGTGAGTTTCTTGGCTAGACTCCCCCCCCCCCTAGCAGTCTCACGTGTATTTTTCTCATTCAACTTTTCACGTTTTCTAGCCGAAATTCACAATATTTCTTAGTTTGTTCATCGTAGAAAAATACACGTGAGGTCTCCTTGTACCCCCCCCCCCCTCCCCTAACGTGATCTTTCGTGATGTTTTCTTGGACCCCCTCCCCCCCTATAGGACCTCGCGTGATTTATGCACAAGCCCCAGGCTAGTGGGTTTGCCTTACGTTGAGATACACACTGTATACAAATACGAGTTCGAGTAGTAGTGATTATTTTTAAGTAGGCATATCATTTTCTACTACATCTAATATCTCATATAGGTATTGGATAACCAGTAGTAGTTGTAAGTAGATCTACCTACCCAAAAAGTCCAGGTTTTCGAGAAACGTGCGTAAAAATATGTTTCGAAAAAATCTTCTGTACTGTATAAATATCACATTTATTTACTATAGTTGCCGATTTATAAAAAGGAACTTTTGACAGTTATAGATCAATCCTTATTAAAGTTATTAATATGAAGGTAAGACTTTTTTGATAGTCTTAACGCCATATATATAAAGCTCATTTCTTCAACTGTCAAATGTTCATTCTTAGAGATCGGTAACTGTAATAATTAAATCTTACACGGCTATTCTCAGTTGTGATTAATAGTAACGATTTATTAGATAACAATGTGTAGGTACCCACAATTTTTACGTATTATATCGGAATGAACTGCACAATTACATTTGTATATTAATCAAGTGAACGAACTGCAGCAGATCTGCATTCGGCAGAGTGCAACAATACGAATCGGAATGCAGTGTCGTTTAAATTAGGATAAAAATAATCACTCGCTCGTAGCGAGGGCGATAACACTGAGATTTTAAGCCAAGTAATATACTTGAAATAAAACTTTTTTAACGGACTATATCGCGTATATTAAATAAACTTAACTACATTCCGACGTTTCGAACACTTTACAGGGTTTGTCTTCGACGGGTGACGTCGTTATGTAGTTAAATGTAACTCATTTGGTGGTAGAAATTTGAAATACAGAGTGTTAACATCATGCAGGCTTTTATTGAAACTTGAATGTTTAGCCAAACCGTGAGTTTGATTAAAAGTTGGCAATGACAGTCCGTAGCCACTCGCAGCGTTTGTCAACTAAGCAAGACACGCGTTATATTCAAAAAGGTTCAAGGTCGTTCAAAGGAAATAAAATTAATTGTACCTACAGCTAATTGCGGGTGTCGTAAGAGTCGACTAAGGGATTGAAGTGTCACTGACCATTATTTGATGAAAGATTGATGATGGGCAGCAGCGCCATCATAGTGGACAGTTGGACACATTACTGCGATCGCCAATCCGCTTGCCCAGGGTGGCGATTATGGCCATTTACCTTCTATATAATGCGTCTATACGCATAATTAATAGGAGAGGCCTACGTCCAGCAGTGGACTATCATAGGCTGATGATGTACGATGTACAGTTAATTTAAGCATTTGTCAACTCTTAATACTTGATAATGATTGCCAGTAATGCGTATTATTAGCCATTTTCGTAAAAGCCTGGGTCATGGTAACACACTGTATACATACATCTAGGTAGCTATTTTTTGCATTATACGCGCATAAGTATATGAACATCTTTTACCTTGACTATTAGTAAGTTGTACTATTTCTTGCACATACAAGATCACAACTAAACCTATTAGAGCTAATTGAAGATAAGTTTCAAAAGGTCTTATCTTGCATGGCTTCCGTAGAGAGATACGCCATTTTGGAATGTACTTCTCAATTTGAAGTCACCGCAAAGATCACGAGGGCATTCTTCAATAAAGTGACACTTAAATTACAATGGGCAAAGTTGGGAGGGACATAAATGAAAAATATATGCATCGATATATATCGATGAATATATGCGATAATTTGCACATTACATTAGATTAGATATTGTGCCATAGTTTTCTGAAGGTGGGTCGTTTCTATACACAATTTAATTGTAATATTGTGTGTGTATGAACGCATTGTGTGTGTTGTTGATTGTGTGTGTGATATTATTACCGAGGGGCCGACGGGTGCAGGCATCAGCCGCGAATGCTGAGCACGTGGGTTCGATCCCCACCTCGGATGTTGGTGATCTTGGTCGTTTTTTCTTTGGTATATGATATCCAATATTTATAATTTATGTAATATCTAAATTTTGATATTAAATAAATTACATTAAAATTCGGCTTAGAGCGTCGAGCGTCATACAATTCAAATAGTAGTTACATTACCTACTTGCACCATACAGGTGCAAAAAAAATAATTTCAAATGAGTGGCGATCAATGAAATAACTCCCTGTTTGTTTACAGTTTGGACCATAAATGTATCTCAGATAGAAAGAACGCAAACTGTATCGCTATTAAAATGAAATAAAATTAATCAGTGTAAGTTACTAAGCCGAAAACCTATGAAAAACAGAGCACCACTATTATCAATTTCGCACACCTAGATCAAAACAGTAGGTATTAACTCAAAATTTATCTATTTTTAGCTAAGGGTATATTCGTGATCTACAAAGTTCATAGATCTCAAATATACCGTAACTAAACAAAATATATATATTTTGAGTTACAATAATATACTGTTTTGATCTAGGTGTGCGATTTATTTAAGTAGATACACCTCGTATTTTCAGTATCTGCAATTTTCACATTTTTCAACTTATGACTTTTGTTATGTCTTTCAGTTTTTTTATAATAATACGTACCTACCATGAGCTTTCAACCGACTTCAAAAAAGAGGAAGTTCTTAATTCTACTGTATGTTTTCAACTTTCTACTGTTGATGTAGTTACTAAATATAATATCGCTACATATGGCTCTAACGATGTTCTATAAATACAGGAACTCCGATAAGTGCTGACGTCAATACCTGGTTATATCCAAGGCCTAAAGAAATCAACAAACCTTGAAAACATTCTCAAGAAAGAAAATATTGTTGGTCTTCATCATCATCAGACTTTCTCAGTTTCGGGGACCGGAGCCGATATTTTACAACCCTCGAAATAACCCAATATTTTATTTAAGAATTTAACCCCTTACCGCATGAATAAAAACGAATTGTTGTGAACTCTAATGGCAATTCACACCACACACACACCATCAGCCTATGTTAGTCCACTGCTGGACGTAGGTCTCTCCTATTAACTATGCGTATAGACGCATTAGGGGGTAAATGCCCATAATCGCCACGCTGGGCAAGCGGATTGGCGATCGCAGTAAATGTGTCCACTATGATGACGCTGCTGCCCATCATCAATCTTGTAGAATGGTCAGTGACACTTCAATCCCTTAGTCGACTCTTACGACACCCGCAGGAGGAGTTGGGATGGTGACAAATGTATTCTTACTGCCGTCACTACACGGCAAAATACCATGGCAATCAATAGAGTTCAATTTTATAGCGGCCATATAATATATGTTAAGGCTCGTTTGTCGTTAAAACATGAATGATTATGCTTTATTAAACAATCTAGGTAAGTGAGTTTTAATACACTCAACGCTATTTTTCATGTCCATTAATGTAAAGATCGGTGATCGATCGTTTACCGCCACTCGATCAGAAGTGGCGTGATGAATATGTGTACACATTAACTTATTGCAATCTGATACCACCCATGTCATTGCCTTTTAATCCAATTACTCGTGTGACACGCCATGTCTATGCTTTGATGCGGAAAAGGCTGTAAAATACTGTGAAAAAAAGCGATGGCTAGATGTCGTGAAGGCTGACATGAGTGTGAATGGGCTTACAGTAGAAGATGCCCAGGATCGCGCAAAGTGGAGGAAATGTAGCAGGGTTCTTAGCCAAGTTTCCAATCGCTAAGGCTTAATCGTCAATCGTAAACGAAAGGCAGCTAACTGTCTTTGTCGCACTAATATGAAAGAGTGACAGAGAGGGAAAACTACGATACGCTACTAAGCGCTAGCGATTGGCAACTTGGCTAAGCATCCAGGAAAGCGGACCCTGGCAAAGGCCGGGATAACGCTAGGTAGAAGAAGAAGAAGCAGGACTAGCCAAGAAAGAAGCCAATCTGCAATCGTATACGATAAGCGATAATAATAATTGTAAGAGAATGACCTACGAACAAATATAACATGGAAGTCGCATGCCATACTAAATTCCCTTTCAAAACCGATCTTGAATTTTAGTTGACAAGTGTCACCCCCTCTTCAATGCGTCACGGTAATGAATTTTGAATATCGACCTATAAAAAATTAAACCGCCTTTTAAAAATAGTTGTGATTGTTCCAAGTTTTGATTAGCTATATTCTATAAACGTTTGTCAAAGATGTTGCGCTGAAATAACGCGGTGTTAAGAAAAGCGCTATGTCCTGCCCATCTTGGCACAATTGAACAAATGTTTTTGGGGGCATTTTTAAGCTAGCGTTAGACGTCCATGTTATATATGGTCGCAGAGAAAGACAGATTCGTACAGGTGCGTTTAAACCAAAAGAACTTCGCTGTTCTAGCGGCCGTTCTACGAAATCAACCAATCACGTTTTGTTTACCGATCGAATTTCGTAGAGTGGGAGGTTAGAACAGCGAATGCTCTTTTAGTTTAACCGCACCTTACGAAGTCACGTGACTAATAGTTCTATACATTACTATTGTCACTTGACTTATCTTATCGTTATCGCTTATTGTGTACGATTGCAGATTGGCTTCTTCTGAGCCTGCAGAAGCATATCTCTCTTTACCTAATCTAATTCATAATTTTCATAAACGTCTCGTAGCTTACCATTTAGCAAGCCGATAAGAATTGTTTGTCCCTTTTCGTCTCATAGACTTATTCATAAGACCGAAAGGGACAAACTTAGTGGCTTATTAAGTTAAGAGTCTAGAAATAGACTAGCCGGTGGCTGACCATGGCATTGGCGATTGCCGGCAGGCACCTAATGAACATGAGAACAAGTTATCCGAAAAAAAAGAACGCAGTAATTAAACATACATGAATTTAACAGTTTCATTATATTGATTAACCACAATCTTTGCTTAAAGGTTCTCGTACTTGAAGCTGGCGAAGAAGAGAACATAGACTATGACATCCCTGGTGTCCCAACAAAGGATTATCGTCCTATTCTGTGGAACTATAGGACGGAGCGGAACAATTTCTCCTGTTTGTCCCGGCCTGGGGGTGCCTGCGAAGTGAGGACAGGGAAGGTGGGTCTACATCCTTATACCTTATTTATTCTCGACTTCGGGGTGCTTGCGAAGTGAGGATGTGTTCCTAGCTGCACTAGCTGCACCAGGGTGGTGTTCATAGCTGCTTTTCTTGTCTTTGATTCTATAGATCTAGGTGCCCCAACTACCCACCGTCCTATTCGGTGCAACTATAGGACGTGGAAGAACAATTTATCTTGTTTGTCTCGACCTGGTGGCGCTTGCGAAGTGAGGACTGGGAAGGTTAGTTCACAGCTTTTTATCTTGTGTTTGATTCTATAGATCTAGGTGTCACAACTAAGGACTTCCTACTGTCTTATTCCGTGCAACTATAAGACGGGGAAGAACAATTTCTCCTGTTTTCTCGACTTCGGGATGCTTGCGAAGTGAGGACTGGGATGGTTGGTTCATAGCTGCATTTCTTGTCTTTGATTCTATAGATCTAGGTGTCCCAACTATCCACCGTCCTATTTCGTGCATCTATAGGACGTGGAAGAGCAATTTCTCCTGTTTTCTCGACTTCGGGGTGCTTGCGAAGTGAGGACTGGGAAGGTTGGTGTCCAGCTTTTTATCTTGTCTTTGATTCTGTAGAGCTAGTTGTCCTAACTACGACGGACTTCACGGTCCTACTTTGTGGAACTCTAGGACAAAGAAGAAAATTTCATCTGTTTATCGCGCCCTGGAGGCACTTGATTGAAGACTGGAAAAGTTGGTTTTATACACGGTGCTCGCGAGCATTGCGAAAGATTTTAACTATGTATTCTAGTCATGGGACATTGAACGTATTGCGAAAACCAAAGTCAAAGGCGCCTAGCCTTGTAAGGGATTGCATATACCCGAGAAATTTGACCGAGTGGCCGAGGGGTATAGGCATCAGCCGAAAGCTGAGTACGTGGGTTCGATCCCCACCTCGGACGTTAGGTGATCTTGGTCGTTTTTCTTTGGTATTTCAGGTAAATGACATCTAATATTTATAATCATGGGACATCTTAAACAAATTGATTTGATTGATTCTTTAAATCTCAGTGATGGTAACTAGTAGGTACTAGGTAGGTACAATATACAAACGATTATTCTGAGGTAAAATAACGTTATTATTTTAAAGGAATTAAGGAAATTGCATGACTTTTTCCAGTGTATCTTTATCCTTAAAGGTAAAAATAATTGAGTGCATCTTTTTCCTTGAATTTGCATGTATATTTTCAGCAGTCGTAATGTCTTAATAATTTAATGGTTTTTTCCTAAATTCTGTTAAATTACGATTAAATGCATTTAAGGCACTGAGCAAGTCCTGTAGCTGTCGCCTTTTGTACGATAAGATTTTCTTTTGTGCAATAACGATTAAATAATAAAATAATCTCCTTATTGAGGAATGGGAGGAAACAGACAAGTTTATACCCTCACCCAATTGGAACCCTAGGCTACTTTGGAACCATGTCATAATAACAAGTAGTAAACCATTTCATACAATCTTATTTAAAGCATCATTTCAACATAGTTCCCGAGTGCCCTAAGGTTTGGTTGAGTGGTTTGTTGGAAGAATTGGTTGAGTGTACATGATTCTGTAATTAGAGTCACCGTTTTTTACCATTTTCGATCATAAAATCGCCCAAAGTAACGGCTATACCTACATATTTTGCTAGCAGGAACCAGAGGTTGACAAAATTAAACGTCGATTTAAATGTTATCGATGAATACACTCTTGTCTCATACACATGCTAACTTCATAAATGTAGGTAACCAAGAAATCCAGGACTCATCTAGGCTTTGTTTTCAATATCGAATATTTCATATTAATTATTTCCTATGTCGTTAGAGTATATTTTAATGGTCTTTGTTCTTTTGATGGGTATTATATACAACATATGAAAAAAAATATGTATCGTTTTGAGTATGATGTGCATTCTTGTAATTTATTGTAGTTACAGCACATTATTTATTTATTAAATTTATTCATCGACCACTATAAGACTCATCGATAACAGTTATCTCGATGCAAAATTTTGTCAATCTCTCGTTCCTGATAGAATAATATCGAGGTATAGTAACGGCCTTTAATTGTGATTTCCCGAAGGTCCTCGGAGGGTCCTCAGTCACGAATGATATGAAGTACACCAGAGGTCACAAGGTAGACTACGATGCTTGGCACAAGGAGTCTATAGGTGCTGTGGATTGGAAATTTGGGAATCTCTTGGAGTACTTTAAAGCTTCAGAGGACAATGGTGAGATATATTTTTAATTTTATGCTAAAATATTATCCGTCAGATAAAGTTCTCCCTATCCTGTTTCTATCGCGAACTTCGAAATTTGAAAATTTCGAGGATTTGTCTCTGTTACTTCAATAAAGGCGTCATTAGAGTGACAGGGACAAATTGTCGAAAATTGTGGATTTAAAAGTTGCTGGTGGTATAACAGAAATAATATTGATGTTGCACCATCACTTCATAATCAACTTATCCTCAATACTAGTTATGAGATGGAAATTATTTAAATGTATCTTTGGGAATTCTGTATTGTGTATAGATAGAATAGGCATCGTTCAGTGTGGTGTCATAAAATAAACCAACGTTTTACCACAAACAACAATAAAATCCCATTCCTCTTAATAACTTCACCACATTTTAAATATTGGTTAGTTAAATTACAACGATTTATCCTATTATATTCCTTATAACCAATGGCGCAAGTAATGGAATAGCGTAGAAATTGTATGTTTATTTATCTTTTCAATACATAACCAGTTTTCAGGTTTTGTTTATTTTGAGTAAAATTCCGATAGAATGTATTTAACATCTGGAAATACCATTAGGCAAAGGTACCAAGCTTGTTATTTTTTTTAACCGACTTGGACGAAAAAGGAGGTTTTCAATTCTACAGATTCTTTTTTGTAGTCGATATCTAAACAAAGATCCGAGAAACTAGAAAAGATTTTTTTTTATCGAACTGGTAGCATAAAGCCGAGATTGTCTTGCTAGTAAAATTCTTGTCCAAGGTTTTTTTCCATTCCCTTACCATTTTTTCATAAATTTTGTATGGCAGTAATGGAATAGAAAATTTTAAAATTGTATATAAAAATTGGAACAAAATTGTGCTCCTATTAGGATCAAAAGAGTCCAGGATCCTGAGTAGAAATCATATAATAAATACATATGTTACATAAAAGGTGACGACTTTGAAAAAAATGGCCTATTACAAACTATAAAATTTCCAGGTGACTACGACGTACTAATGAACTCTTTCTACCACTCCCGTGGCGGGGAGATGCGGCTGCAGAGGTTCAAGTACGTCGACAAGTACATCGAGACCTTCGCAACAGCCTTCGCAGAGATGGGCCTCAGAACCGTCGATATCAACACCAACACTGCTGAAGCTATCGTCCTCAACCAGTTCGCTGTCTCCAACAACACTAGACTTAGCACTAATTCAGCTTTCCTCAAAACTGTCAGACATAGAAAGAACCTTATAGTCATGACTGGAGCAACAGCTACTAGAATCGTTGTTGATAAACAAGAGAAAACTATTGAAGGTGTATATTATGAAGTTGAAAAAGGAAAGGAGCGTCCCGCGTATGCTAAGAGGGAGATCATTTTAACTGCTGGAGCGATTAACAATGTGAAGCTACTGCATTTATCAGGGATTGGACCTAAAGCAGAAATGAAGAGATTAAATATTACGCCGATTGTAAATTTGCCTGTTGGCTTAAATTATAGAGATCAGGTCACTACTGGTGGACTGGCTTTTGCCTTAAGCGATGTAGCTCCAGTTAGTGACAATGACATTATTAATGATTTCAAGAAATGGTTCGCTAGTAGAAATGGTAACTTGGCTTCTAGAGGAATTAATCAACTGTCAGCGTTTATACAGTTGTATGAAAATGAAAGTGCACCAGATGTGGAGTTAAGTTTAGAAGGTAATTTCATAAGAAGTGATAAATTTCTCCTCAACAATGTAAGTGTACATGCAGCAGAAGAAACTCAATTACCTATGGCTTATTATAATTTAGTTAATATTCATCCTATTTTGCTTAAACCAAAGAGTACAGGAAAGGTGACCCTTAGTAAGAGGAATCCCAAATATGGTCGGCCTATAATACAAGCAAACTTGTTAAAGGAGATCGAAGATTTAGATACATTAATAGATAGTGTGGATATAGCCTTACAAATAATTGATACTAAAGAAATGAAAAGAAACGATGTTAAATTTGCACCTTTAGACTTGTTCCCTTGTGATCGATTGAAAAATAGAGATCAATGGAATTGTATCGCGAGGCATTACACCAAAGCTGTTGGTAACCCGATAGGAACTTGTATTATGGGTGAAAATAGCACAACGTCTGTAGTTGATTTTCAATTGAGAGTCCACGGAATAGAAGGTCTTAGGATCGTAGACGCCTCTGTTATGCCAACACACGTCCGCGGCAGTATATTTGCACCCACAATGATGATCGCAGAAAAGGCTTCAAAGATGGTGCTTAAAGACTGGAAAGAAAACAAAGGTCAATCATTCAACAAACGATAGGTTAGAAATAAAACAATGAAATCAATACCACTCTGTTTTAATTAAATCACTCGCTTTTTCAGCTATCATAATCACCGGAGCTGCGGTAGAACCTCTTACTATTTTTGGAATCACAGATGCATCGACCACTCTCAAGTTATTAACACCATACACTTTTAGTTTTTGATCAACGACCGCTGTTTGATCAGACCGGGCACCCATTTTACAAGTGCCTACATAATTATGTAAAGGGCTTGAGAAAAATCTGATAATACAAAGCCAAAAATCATCAGAAACTTTTTCGTATTCTTGGCACTCATTATTCAATATCGAGAGCGGGTCGAACTCTAATTGGGCAGTTCTGAATACTTCAGTGTCAAAAAGTTTTACTATCTCTTGAACTCCGTACAGCAGTTTTTTTTCGTCTGAAGGGTGTTTCAAGAAATTGGGGTAGATCAGAGGTTTCCCAAATACCGGATCGCTAGCATTCAATATGACTTGTCCACGGCTTTTAGGCGTTAACAATGAGACGCACATATCAATGTGAGTATAGTACATATTAGAATTGTGTCCTTTAAATCTTATTTCAATATCTGCAGTATTAAGAATGTCTGACACATTTGTCTCCAAAAACGCAACGACTTGAAAATTTGCTGAGAGCGGACCAATACTCTTCTTGTAATACATTGATATATCTTTTAGTTTCTCTGGAAACTTTTTATTCGTCGCGGTTTTCCCCAGCTTGATAACTGGTAGACATACTGACACATGATCATGAAAATTTGATCCTACCGCTAAGTCCTTATACGTATTTATTGATAAATAATTTAAGTACTCTTTTGGACCTATACCGGAACTCATCAACAGTTTGGGTGAATTAATAGCACCAGCGCTTAAAACAATTTCCTTATCTGCTTTAACTGTAAATTGTGTACCATTTTTGATATAATCTACACTCATAGCTTTTAAACCACTGTCTCCTTCCATAAAATTAATTTTAGTCACAAGGGCTTCTGTTACTATATCTAAATTACTTCTCTGATTTCTTATAGCTTCAATGAAAGCTGTATACGAGCTGACTCTTTCTCCGAAATATGACATAGTTTGTATTCTCATGAAGCCTAATTGATTTTTGCCGTTAATATCAGTGTAATTATATCCTAGCTCATTTAAAGCGCTAAGCAGAACATCAACATTGTAATCTGCGTATGGGTATCTGCCGACATCGAGAGGTCCTTGGGTGGAATGGAAGAGTTTGTTCTTGGAGATGTCGTTGTCATAGTTTCCCTCGGAGTACCTGTAGTAGGGGAGAACATGGCTGAAGTCCCAGCCGTGGTTGCCGACAACGGACCACTCGTCGTAGTCGGCGGGGCTGCCACGCATGTAGGCCATGTCGTTGATGGTTGAGCTGCCACCCAGCACCCGACCTTGAACGACCTCGCAGCCCAGCGGCCCGCGGTTCCGACAGAACCTGGAAATAAATTAATCAGACATTACCGTGATTAAAGACAAGGTTTTTATGAAACGAGTCCTTGTTATTGTCACTGTTCCAAATGCTACCATCACATAGCAGAGTACGAGTAACTCTAACAAAATTGGGAAATCATATCATCAAAACATGGAAAATAACCGGTTCCAAATGATACTAATGATGTAAGTAACCATGTCAGCTTAAAATTTCTAGACAAAACAATTGGTGGAGTTGAGTCCTAGCAACTAAATTCATTTGTTCAGTAAGTACACGATTGTTTTGGTTGTTTGTATCAAGTTCTCCCATATTTCAATTTACGAACTAAATGATTAATACTACTTTGAATGTGTGTATCTGGCTTAGTGAAGTGAGTCATATCGTATTCATATCAATTCCCATAATCACTTATGTAATAAATAACTAGACCAGAGAGATTAGAAAACGATCTAAGATTAGTTAATGTTCAATGCCACTAAAGAAGTAGAATTCTTCTAAGTACAGTCACCATGAGATTTATTGGAGTAGCCAAGCCAACGTGTACAAAAATATAACCCTATGATAATAGGCTCAAGGTCACCCAAAGGGCAATGGAGAGGGCTATGCTGGGAGTCTCTCTGCGAGATTAGATTAGAAATGTTACCATCCGCAGCAGAACCAAAGTAACCGATATAGCTCTTCGAATCGCTAAACTGAAGTGGTAGTGGGCGGGGCACATTGCGCGCAGAACCGATGGCCGTTGGGCGGAAAGGTTCTCGAGTGGCGGCCACGTATCGGAAGGCGCAGCGTGGGTAGGCTCCACACAAGGTGGAATAGTGACCTGGTGAAGGTCGCAGGAGTCCGCTGGATGCGGGTGGCGCAGGACCGGTCATTGTGGCAATCTTTGGGGGGGGGAGGGCTATGTTCAGCAGTGGACGTCTTTCGGCTGATATGATGATGATGATGATAATAATAGATGGCTGTAGCCGTACCATGAATTGGAAAGTAATGGATATGTTAGGTTTTACTCGATACGTAATGCATTCCGTAATGTCTGGCCGTGTGGTGACGGCAGTAATAATACATTTATCACCACCCCAACTCCTCCTGCGGGTGTCGTAAGAGTCGACTAAGGGATTGAAGTGTCACTGACCATTATTTGATAAAAGATTGATGATGGGCAGCACCATCATCATAGTGGACACATTACTGCGATCGCCAATCCGCTTGCCCAGCGTGGCGATTATGGGCATTTACCTCCTAATGCATCTTTACGCATAGTTAATAGGAGAGGCCTACGTCCAGCAGTGGACTATCATAGGCTGATGATGTATGATGATGTAACGCATTCTATCGCGCTCGTACTGATATATTGGAGCGAGCGCGATGCCCTGCTTTACGTATCGAGTCAAACTTAACGTTACCGATACTTGCAAAGTCATAGTACAGTCAAGTGCAAAAATAAGTATCGAAAGAATCCGTTCATAAATATGTTACGACGTTCTTATTACATAGAATTAGAGTGCACTGGGACATATTTTTGAACGTTTTTGTATACCCCTTATTTTGTCTTCGACTGTACGGCTACTGCTCAGATATTTGCGGACACCCTGGTCGCTTCGATGTATCTGATGATATTAATACATTGTACTAATGTAATCATAATAAACACCAGCTTATCGATAATTGTTTCTTCGATACGGGTAACTGGCCTACTACCGCGAAAATCGAAACTCGTAAACAAGGTTTTTTCTCTGTTACTCAAACGAAGGCGTCATTAGAGTGAGAGAGACAAATCCTCGAAATTTACGAATTTGGTTTTTCGCGGTAGGGCCACTGTTTCAAAATAGGTAATTAACTCCTGCAGTAATAGCCAAGATGCCGTTCTGCAATCGTTTACGATAAGCGATAAGTAATAAATGAGATTGACAGGCACGTAAAGTAATTAACAATTAATGACGAGTATCTATGAACTGTCATTACCAAAAGTTATTTGATAATGACAGTTCATAGATACTCGTAGCGTTTGACAACTAAAGGTGCATTTAGACCAAACGCGCATTCGCTCATTCTATCCCCCACTCTACGAAATCAACGAATTTCAACGAATCACGTTTTGTGTAACGAACGAATTTCATAGAGTGGGGAATATAGAATGAGCAAATGCTCGTTTGGTCCAAATGCACCTAAGCAGTACGAGCGAATTTCAGTATAAAATTAATTGTACAATTATAAATACTTATGAACTGTTAATGTTGGAAAACGATTGCCAAGTATAATAATGCATATTATTACTCAAGTCCATAAATGCAAAGGTCATAGTAATAGAGAGGTACCTACATACCTATACACTATATAGTATAGTGATATGTAGTTTATATTAATTGACGGGTTATTCCCACCTGTTACCACCAACTTGACACCAGTGGTATCAACTGGGATTTTTTCCCCACCTAAACAACCACTGGGAACAACTGGGAATTAAAATTCCCAACTGTTACCACCAAACTAATTGGTGGTAACTACTGGGAAAAAGAATTCTCAGTAGTTACCACCAATTAGTTCAGTGGTAAGAGATGGGTATTTGAATTCCCAGTAGTTACCACTAAGTTAATATTTAGTCCTATTACAATAGGATACCTAGTAGCCATAAATTCTTTTATACAGTGGTAAAAATTTCCAGAGACTATAATTAATATAAAATATTATACTACAAATAAAGACGAACTACACTGATTTTTTATTCAAAACAAGAATATTTCAATATTTCATTTTTCGTGTAAGTATCTAAAACCTTGTAGTAGTTATAATAATCTTAAAAAAGGATTGAGATTCGTAATCACTGTAGGTAATCAGTTAAAACAACACGATGAAAAATGAAAGTTATCCCTTCTACGAGCCGGTCACCCGTCATCCCTTTTTACCGGCCCCTGTGATAATCAAGTCAGTTCACTTACAAGCGTGTAAGAAATAAGTGCAAGTATGGACACATTAAATTTTATTAAAAGATTTATTATACGGAGGTTATGAATATTATGTAAAAAGTAAACATCCATCTGCTCTATTTGTGTGGGTATGCAAGGAACGGACAACATATTCTTACATGGATGGGTAAATAGAAGAATAGAAATGCTCCTATACATAGTTCTTAATATTATTGGTTCAGATTCAGAGTAGGTAATACTGACAACATATTTAAAAAAAATTGGAAAAATATTTTCAAAAGTATTCATTTTTTAGTAAAATTCGATGATTAATAAGATTTTTTATAAATAAAGTAATATTCATAAAATTAGCTCCTTATTAATAATTGGCAAAGTATTTTGTGTATACATATTCTATTAAAAACAAGCACATTACTAGTAAAGTACTTGTCGGTAACAACTGGGATTTATTTTTCCCAGTAGTTACCACTAAATTGATTGGTGGTAACTACTGGGAATTATTTTTCCACCAAATATTTTAGTGGTAACTAGTGGGAAAAAAATCCCAGTAGTTACCACCAAGTACTCTGGTGGTAACAGATGGGAAAAAAATTCCCAGTTGTTACCACTGGTGTCAAGTTGGTGGGAATAACCCTAATTGACAAATAAATAGCTATTCTAGAAAACTGAAAATTATTCTAAATAGGAAGGTGCATGCATGTAGTGCTTGCCCTTAAGAGTATGGTCAAAGGCGGCTAGCCTTGTGAGGGATTGCATATAACCGAGAAAATTTACTGGTGGTTGCTAAGACCGAGTGGCTGAGCGGTGCAGGCATCAGCTGCGAAAGCTGAGCACGTGGGTTCGATTCATACCTTGGACGCTGGTGATCTTGGTAGTTTTTTCTTTGGTATATGACATCCAATATTTATTGTTTATAATAAACACTGGGGCCGTGGGGGCCAAGTGCGCGTCGCCTCTATAAGGACATTTCCAAGCGCCTTATCTAGGCGTCGGGTGACCAGAGGGCTGGCCAGTATTTCGCGCAAAGCCTCAGCATAGCAGTCCAGCGCGGCAATGCGGCCAGCCTTCGTGAGCGTCAGGATGACTGACCAAAATAGCGGATCAGTGTTAGAGTACCATCATAATTTACTACCTATTTGCTACTATTTACTACCTATGTTCACATATTTGCTACCTAAGTTTAAAAAAAGAAATCAATTTAATTAAGTGGGCAGTCATTCTGACGTCAGGATGACTGCCCATATTTAGTATTTCGTGGTTAGACCCTATATTTTACAACTTTCTATGTACTATGATTTACTACCTATTTGCTACCTAAGCATATATTTTTTCCAGATTTTTTAGGCAAAAAATGACGATTTTATAAGCATTTAAAATTCTGAACAAAAAAAAATTGTTAGAGTACCATCATAATTTACTACCTATTTGCTACTATTTACTACCTATGTTCACATATTTGCTACCTAAGTTTAAAAAAAGAAATAAATTTAATTAAGTGGGCAGTCATTCTGACGTCAGGATGATTGCCCATATTTAGTATTTCGTGGTTAGACCCTATATTTTGCAACTTTCTATGTACTATGATTTACTACCTATTTGTTACCTAAGCATATATTTTTTCCAGATTTTTTAGGCAAAAAATGACGATTTTATAAGCATTTCAAATTCTGAACAAAAAAAAAAATTGTTAGAGTACCATCATAATTTACCACCTATTTGCTACTATTTACTACCTATGTTCACATATTTGCTACCTAAGTTTGAAAAAAGAAATCAATTTAATGAAGTGGGCAGTCATTCTGACGTCAGGATGACTGCCCACTTAATTAAATTTATTTCTTTTTTAAAACTTAGGTAGCAAATATATTCTTAGGTAGCAAATAGGTAGTAAATCATAGAACTTAGAAAGTTGCAAAATATAGGGTCTAACCACGAAATACCTACTAAATATGGGCAGTCATCCTGACGTCAGAATGACTGCCCACTTAATTAAATTTATTTCTTTTTTAAAACTTAGGTAGCAAATATGTGAACATTGGTAGTAAATAGTAGCAAATAGGTAATAAATTATGATGGTACTCTAACAATTTTTTTTTTGTTCAAAATTTGAAATGCCTGTAAAATCGTCATTTTTTGCCTAAAAAATCTGGAAAAAATATATGCTTAGGTAGCAAATAGGTAGTAAATCATAGTACATAGAAAGTTGCAAAATATAGGGTCTAACCACGAAATACTAAATATGGGCAGTCATCCTGACGTCAGAATGACTGCCCACTTAATTAAATTTATTTCTTTTTTAAAACTTAGGTAGCAAATATGTGAACATAGGTAGTAAATAGTAGCAAATAGGTAGTAAATTATGATGGTACTTTAACACTGATCCGCTATTTTGGTCAGTCATCCTGACGCTCACCAGCCTTCTGGGCACTCTACGGCCCCAGCAAAACCTGGGGCACATTTTTTATTTATAATTTATTTTTACTGTGTTAATACTTTATTCTTGTTTTTGGAAATAAATAAATTATAAATAAAGTCTACTGTTTGTTTTCTTCTATTACAGGAAGCACCTGATATAAGGATAATTTCGAAAACAACGCTTGCGTGTTTTATAAAGTGGTCGAGATATTACGCCGATAGACATTAAATGACTATTAATGGCTGAATTAGATATTGGTAACGCCCACACCATGTTTCCTACTGAGTTGTTATCTGTAGGGTAGTTAGTTCCGTAACAAAAGTGATAATAGCAGTTTTTAACTGACTTCAAAAAACGAAGGGGTGCTCAATTTCAAGAATCATGAACGGATAAAAAAACGGATCGGTCCCGTTGGCACCAAGAGAGATCTTGGGGAAATCGGTTGAAGCCTTTTTGTGTTACCAGATTCCTATACATTTTTGCTAACAAAAAAGGAATGTTTCATTAAAACAATTTGGGTCATTTTGGGGAAATGTAGTCGATCTTGTTCAGTGGGTCAAAATTATTTTTGTTGTCTTATTTTGTGCCCCTAAAAAACGTGACGCAGTGGTGATTCTTGTATGAGATGATGTTTTGTTTTCAATTTCTGATGTGTGGATTAAAATCTATGTAGCTAGAAAAATAAATACAAGAGCACCGGATTTTTTTAATATACTTACTGAATCGAAACAGCAACTAGAAGCGTGACAGAGTGGCATGAAGCAAGACAACGAAAATAATTTTGACCCCAGTATCATTGACTCTGCCAGTATCAATTTTTGTCCATGTCGAAGACGTGATCCAAATGTATATACACACTTTTTGAAAATTGCATAGTTAATAGTGAAAAACGCGAAGTCTTTATCATAGCGATATACTGTCGCACGGCGTGTTCTCGAGTGGCGACCACGCACTGGGCGGCGCAGCGTGGGAAGGCCCCCCACAAGATGGAGCGACGGCCTGGTAAAGGTTGCGGGTGTCCAATGGATGCGGACAGCTCACGACCGATCTTTGTGGAACTCTCTGGGGGAGGCCTATGTCCAGCAGTGGACGTCAATTGGCTGATGATGATGATACTGTCGCACCAATCATGCGCGAAGCCTACTGGAAATTTCTAAAAGAGTTGCTATGGTCTGGTCAACCTTACCCCTTCTTAGGCCTCATACTGTATTGCCAATCCAGGCTGGACCCTCGGAACTCGCTGGTGAGGCCAGGGATCAGCGCCATCTTGGGCTCCTCGGGCCCTGCTTCTAGAAGGAGCACCTTTAACAAAACAAAATAGACTTTGAGCACAAACCCTGGGGTAGAAAGTATGGAAACAAAGTATCCGATTCATACAATTGCTTATTAAAAATTGACGGGAAAAAATCAGAAACGGAAAGACTAAAAAGGAACACAAATAGGTAGTTCGGAAAAATGTATACGTGGTGGATTACAAAAATAAATAAATAAATATCTTGGGACATCTTACACAAATCGATCTAGTCCCACGGTAAGCTCAATTAAGGCTTGTGATGTGGGTACCAAGCGACGATATATATAATAGATAGATACGTATAGATACTTAGATACATACACAGCCACGACCAAGGAACAAACATTTGTGATAAATAAATACACAAAGAATGCCCTCGCTGGGATTCAAACCCGGAATCTCCAGCTTCGTAGGCAGAGTCACTCCCAACTAGGCTACGGGGGCTGGCAAACCCCCAAGTAAACTGAAGATTCTTAAGGTGACTTTAAATATTTGATTTCATATACCAAAGGTGGTCAATATACCACGCCGCAGGTGGGATTTGAACCCACCTTCGGCATACTGTAAAAGCTGAGGATATGGGTTAAAATCCCACCTCATCAAAAACTTTAAAAATATGCGCTGTAGACTAGTCTGGCTTAAGGGTTTTTACCACTTTAAACGTTCTACTCTTAAGTACAGGCAAGAGCATAAATTCATAAATATAAATACACTCTTTCTCCTTAGGCCATTGATATAAGGTGTAGAATTGTCTACATATATATGCCCTCGACGGAGCCACTTAACAGAGCAATGATAAGTGCCGATAATCTCAAGCACATACTGCACATGATATGTAGGTCTCGTTTTCGGATAGGGTTGCCAACGTTTTAGGTGAGAAATATAGTAATTTTATAGTAAAAACGTGAAAAATACAAGGAACTAGGGGTCACGCTAAGCAACTTTCATTATGGAGACAACCAAGAAATCGCAAAAAAAATACCTAAATATGAGTTAATTGGTCCTTGCTTCATAGTAAATTATCAATTACTAGCGACCCGCCCCGGCTTCGCACGGGTAAGTACTATATCTACATAAAAACCTTCCTCTTGAATAACTCTACCTATTTAAAAAAATCTCATCAAAATCCGCTGCGTAGTTTTAAAGATTTAAGCGTACAAAGGGACATAGGGACAGAAAAAGTGACATTATTTTATACTATATGTAGTGATGTTAATTTCAAAATATTACGCTCAATTTTAAATTACACCTAACAAGTACTCTCAAATTTAAAATTAATTTATTGACGATATACATCCATTGGTCGGTCACGAACTTACATTTATGTGTGCCAAATTTCAACTCATGATGTTCATCTGAAATTCCCATATAAATTACTACGAAAAAAAATAGTCAGACAGTAAGTTGACAATAATGTATTGTTTTTCTGTTCTCATCAAGTTAATTTTATGATAATTTTTTTTATAAAACAGTAGTATAAGTTAATGCCATAGAAAAAAAAAAAAAAAAAACGAAAACGAATTTTGGTCGTTTTCATACATTGTATAGGAAAATGGCATGAAAGTCGGCACGGATTGCAGTTACAGAAAACTGTTTTTTTTTCCAGTGTGTTTTGAGGTAAAAGAAACCGATTTAGGGGGTATGCGTTATTAATTTCTAAAACTCGTAAAATATGGGGCACCCTAATCCGCAAGGGATGAATAAGATAAGATAAGATAAGATACCCTCCATTTCTTGTTCTCTGATAGTCGGCTAGCCACGACGCAGCCTGCCGTTCCGCCTCCGACGACTACGAAGTCGTATTCCGCGACGTAGGGGTCCCCGTAATTGGACTGGGACTTCTCTTTGCCTTTATATTTTTTGGTTAATTCCGCTCTGAAACAATTGACAATCATTTTAACCTCTTACCCCTTTATCAGTGCCCCATCCAATCCGTAGCTATTTTAAACACTTGTGTAAAATAGTTATTTATTATATTATACAAGGGGGCAAAGTTGTTGTTTAACTGTCGTGCCAATATTGAGACCTGAGCTAGCGAAAGATTCCAAAATTGAGCAAGTATTGTGGGCCATAGGAATTAGAGCAAGGTCAAATTACTTTATTCACAAGTTGATAAAAAGAGTTTTTAACCGCTCGTTTTAAACGATAAACTCTTTACGAGCTAGTGAGGGGAAAAAACTTACTTGTTCTTCCCAAAGTAGTCAGGTTGCAATCCAATATGGCCGTACAACGTGTGAACCAGAGAAATGAGGAGAATCGCAGTGGGAGCACACTCTATTCGGCCATCACAGACCCTGCACAGGTCGTTAGTAATATTTGAGGTCATTGCATCTTTTCTAAAGAGGAAAAAACGATTTTTCCTCTTTAACACTTGCATCTGATTACGCCTGAGGTCTTCAAGTTGTCTAGTTTAACCATTTACTCTGTCATATTTTAGGGCATTCTCATTTCTCTGCCGATTTTCCAAAGATTAGATACATTTCATTAATTATAGTTAATCAGTAAAAGTCGCGTTTTTGATGTCACAGTAATATTTCCCACTGATTTTTAGCCACAACCAGACTCAAGACATTTTTGTCAATCTACTCTTTCTAAGGTCCATTATTTTTGAGCACACAGCACATCTTTTAGGTTTCACGTTTCAAAAATACACATTTATTCTAATCACAATTACTTAAAAGTAAGTAAACACCATTTACAAAACGAAAACAATAAAATAATTAATTATTTTTACAAGTTATCGACCGTTCTGGTCGAATTTTTTCTCAAAAATGCGTCCTCCGCTCGCAGACGGAATGCCTAAATTATCAACAAGGCTATTGTTTTCTCACACTTTGTTTAAGAGTTCCAACATCGGGTGTTATAAATTTCAATAATATAAACTGTAATTGTTTTGTCAACATTGCCTAATTGTCTATTTAAAAATACTAGATCCCACAATGCTTACAAAGTGACTAGTTTAAAACAAAGTCACTTTCTCTGTTCCTTGTAGGCTTAAATCTTTAAAACTACCCAACGGATTTTGATGTGTTTTTTTTAATAAATAGAGTAATTCAAGAGGAAGGTTTTAGTATGACTAATTGACTATTGTACTCGTGTGTAGCCGGGGCGGGTCGCTAGTATTATTATAATTTTATCTATACATTATGGTTGGTTTCTATAAATACGAGTACTCGTTTCTGATTAATTCGCATACGTTGAATACGCTTTTCGTCCATTCTAAGATCCAAGATGGCGGCAACTTTTTTTTACAATTTTCATCATTATACTTTATAGTTTCTATAAATTATTTTCAATCATTGCGCCGTGTGGTGACGGCAGTAAGAATACATTTGTCACCACCCCAACTCCTCCTGCGGGTGTCGTAGGAGTCGACTAAGGGATTGAAGTGTCACTGACCATTCTACAAGATTGATGATGGGCAGCAGCGTCATCCTAGTAGACACATTACTGCGTTCGCCAATCCGCTTGCCCAGCGTGGCGATTAAGGGCATTTACTTCCAAATGCGTCTATACGCTTAGTTTAATAGGAGAGGCCTACGTCCAGCAGTGGACTGAGATAGGCTGATGATATGATATGATATGAATAGACTATTGTACTCGTGTGAAGCCGGGGCGGGTCGCTAGTATTATTATAATTTTATCTATAAATTACGGTTGGTTTCAATACTTTCTATAAATTTTCCCGATGGACTACAGTATGGGGTTCTTCAAAAGAGGAGTGTAAAAGTTCTTATTGGGTCGGCAATGCGCATGTGACACCCCTGGGGTTGCAAGCGCCCATAGGCTACGGTGACTGCTTTCCATCAGGCGGGCCGTATGCTTGTTTGCCACCGACGTGGCATAAAAAAAAATATATATATTTTCAATACACGTTCGCTAATCCTAAACGCCACGAAACACAATTTTCTAACTAATTGCTAGAAAATTACTATTTACTAACATGTTCGAGTAAAGCTTGCGTGTCTTTGTCACCTTTATTACATTTATGTCAATGTATTTAGTCTAACCAAGTATAACCAGACTTTCACAACTATAACACAATCAACTAATGTATGAAAATAACGTTTAATATGGCCAAGCCCTGTCTGGTAGTGAATTTAGCATTTAATACTTACTCGTAAATTACAAATTTAATCGTACTTCAGTATTTCATGGACATAAAATTAAGGAATGAGGGTTTTCTCGAAAATGTATTCCACTAGTTGGCGCCACTTAGCCGTAAGGTCCCGCTAAAGGTGCATTCAGACCAAACGAGCATTCGCTATTCTATCCCCCACTCTACGAAATAATCGAATCACGTTTTGTGTAACGATCGAATTAACGCTGCAACAAAAACTAAAAAAATGTAAGCAAATATGGGTAATTTTCAAAAGCATTTGTTGTCTTTCACATATATCGTGAAACACGGTCGTAGATTTATTTTTACGTTAATACTAATAAATATCAAAAATTTAACAAAATTTATGTGACCTCAAGGTTTAACGTTTTAAGTAGGTGATAAGACTAAATTGTATTATGAAAGTGCATGCTTATGAAATAACGGAAGTTTTTTAGCTTTGTTTACATTTTTTTATTGGCGTACGGAATAATAAATGTTCCATTTATCCAACTAGCGCCTGCAAGGGTATTATCGGGCGGAGGTAACAATTGCTCATCGACTTTTCAAGGCGCTTAGCGTGTCGCGAATTAAACATGTATCAGACACTCCCACTACTAACGACGTACAGTCTTACGATATTTGTTTCCTACAATATTAGATGTCATATACCAAAGAAAAAATACAGAAGTTTACCAACTACGGCGATTTTAAACCCATGTCCCCAGCTTTCGCGGCTGATGCCTAAACCACTAAGCTGTTGGACTTAGCTGGAGTAGCCGTGGGTTCAAATCCCACCTCTGGCGTTGCTTGGTAAACTTAGGTATTTTTTTTGGTCACATGTAATATTTTCATTAATATAATTACATAGTACTTAGTGTCACTACTTATAAAAATATAATGAAAAGATATTTGATAAAACAATTTGTTTCAAAAAAAAGTCTGTTTCTTATCACATTAAAACCGTCATATCTAATCAACCGTCAATTGTGGTCCACTGCTGGACATAAGCCTCTCCTTGGCGTATGGATAGACGCGTCAGGTGGTTAATGCCCGCATAGACTACTTTAATTTATGATGTCCGCGCGTAATCGCCACACTGGATAAACGGGTTGGCGTCGATGGCGATCGCAGTAGTGTATCCACTATGATGACGCTGTGCACATCATCGATCAAAAAAATAATGGCCAGTGATACTTCAATGTCTTAGTCGACTCTTACGACTACGAGAAGAGTTGGGGTGGTGCAATACAGTAAAGAAAATAAAAAAGAAGAAGAAAAACGTTTATTCGTGACAAGAACACAGTACAAACAAAACAAAACAGTAAACACGATATTTTGTCCCGAAATTATACTAATTTATTATTCGGGTTGTACCAGACCTATCGGGCAGTCGTTCCTCTACTATACTTTAGGTAGATGCTGGTAGAAACTAGAAAAATGATATGAGATGATTGTTTTTTTTTTAGTCATATTTGCTGCTTGTTTTACAATCGATTAATATATCTATCCGATAAAACGATCACTACCATTTCCCAGACGTATAAAAGAAAAATACAACCAACATTAAATGTTAGATAAATTTTATCTGTAAAACACGACTCGATAAAAAACTGCCTTCTTAACCAAAGGCTTTATTTAATAAGCTTTTCCGTGTCAGACTGTACTAGTTTATTGAAAGTAAAACGTTTTCCTGTTCTACTTCTCGAGAATTGTAAAGTGTTCGAGTACTTATAAATGTACGTTCGGCGTCAAATATTTGTCAACGATTTTGATCCTTGTATCTTGGATTTATGGTCGGAAATGTGTACATATTATTAGACGCGACGGCACACAGTTTATTCGATCAAAGTGGGGCAACTAGGCGGGTTCATAAAAAATACACAATTTTTCTAATCGCCAAAATACGGCAGGATGCCGTCGTGGAATACGTAGAATATAGAAATTATCATGTATCGGTTATACGTTGCCTCAAATAAAGGCTAATAACAGTAATAACACAGGACTTGTCTTTCTTCTTCTCTAATTTAAAGTAAATATCAATTAAATTAATCATAATTATTGTCAAGACAATAAATAATAAATAATAATAAATATCTTGGGACATCTTACACAAATCAACCTTGCCCCACGGTAAGCTCAATTAAGGCTTGTGATGTGGGTACCAGGCGACGTTATATACAGGGTGGTCCAAACCTTGACGTCAAAAAATTTTTTTTAGATTCCTCACGTCATGAGCTATCAGAATATACCCCATGTATGTTAGCCGATTTCTTGTAGTTTTCGAGTTATGAATTTTTGAAATTTTTTTTTTCAGAAATTCTGGAATGAAGAAATTTATTAATAAAAGAAAACCTGTTGGGTTTTTTAACTAGTTTCTTTTTGTAAAAGTATAACTACAAATAAAGCATTTACTGACAAAAAAATTAGCGTCCTCACTTTGATACAAGTAGGATAAAAAATACCAAATTCAAAATTTTACGCTAAGAACGCATCAAAATAAAATTAATGTACGTAAATAAAAAAAATAAAACATATCCCAAGGATTTTTGGTAATGTAAAGACTGCCCTAGACCTTAAACCTTCGTAAAAGCAAAAAAAAAAGTGATACTTAATAATGAGGATTTTTCGGAGTAGTCGGTCAAATAAACTTAAAAAAAAACTTCTAAATTTTTGATTTAAAAATAAAGTGAAATTTCGTCTGTTTTGTTGTTCTTATCAATAAAGAAAGACAGAAAATACCACGAAAACTTAATTTGTGTAGTTATTCAAGTCATTTTTTAGTACTTTAAAATGTTAAGCTTTTTTAAGTTTATTTGACCGACTACTCCGAAAAATCCTCATTATTAAGTATCACTTTTTTTCTGCTTTTACGAAGGTTTAAGGTCTAGGGCAGTCCTTACATTACCAAAAATCTTTGGGATATGTTTTATTTTTTTTATTTACGTACATTAATGCTATTTTGATGCATTTTTAACGTAAATTTTTGAATTTGGTATTTTTTATCCTACTTGTATCAAAGAGAGGACGCTAATTTTTTTGTCAGTAAATGCTTTATTTGTAGTAATACTTTTACAAAAAGAAACTAGTTAAAAACCCAACAGATTTTTTTTTATTACTAAATTTCTTCATTCCAGAATTTCTCAAAAAAAATTTTTCAAAAATTCATAACTGGAAAACTACAAAAAATCGGCTAACATAAATGGGGTATATTCTGATAGCCCATGACGTAGGGAACCAAAAAAAAAATTTTTACGTCAAGGTTTGGACCACCCTGTACATATAATAGATATATACATATAGATACTTAAATACATAGAGAGCCATTACCAAGGAACAAATATTTGTGATAAATAAATACAAAAATATTGCCCTCGCCGGGATTCGAACCCGGAACCTCCAGCTTCGTAGTCAGGGTCACTACCAACTAAGCTACAGAGGCCGACAAGACCATAGACGGATGATCTGTATTTTTAATATCCTGATTAAAAAAAAGTAAGTTATAAGCAATATTTTCTTCGGTTACTGCGAGGATTACTCATGAAATAAAACTTATAACTTAAAACGTAAGTTATAATATAAGTTTTAACAATTTTATTTTGTTAAAAAACCATTATTTTTTTACCGAGGGTCGACCTAAGTACGTACTTATACGAAAACCATTTTAAAATATGTCTTTAAGCAGATCATCTATTATTCATCATCTTTATTGTCATCATTATCGTCATCATCATCGTTAGCCTCTATGTCCACTGCTGGACAAAAGCCTCTATTACCTATGCGTACGGACGCATTTGGAGGTCATCATCATCAGCCTATGATAGTCCACTGCTGGACGTAGGCTTCTCCTATTAACTATGCGTATTAAACGCATTAGGAGGTAAATGCCCATAATCGCCACGCTGGGCAAGCGGATTAGCGATCGCAGTAATGTGTCCACTATGATGACGCGGCTGTCCATCATCAATCTTTTATCAAATAGTGGTCAGTGACACTTCAATCCCTTAGTCGACTCTTACGACACTCGCAGGAGGAGTTGGGTTGGTGACATATGTATTCTTACTAAGGAACCTCAACCAACTATTATCATTATCATCGATCAAGTTTAAGGCTAACAACAACGTAGGTTGGTACAAGTTTGTACCGTAACCATACCATGACATTGCAAGTATCGGTAACGTTAGGTTTTACTCGATACGTAAAGCAGGCCATCACGCTCGCTCCAATATGTCAGGGCGAGCGCGATAGAAGGCATTACTTATCGAGTAAAACGTAACGTATTCTTTACTTTCCAACTCATGGTACGGCTACAGGTGTATAGTCCCATCATCGATCCAGTTGCAGGTGACTTTTCCGAAACGTCACACGTGTCACGTGACTTGCCGCTTTACAGTCCCGCCTCTCTGTCCCTCTAAAGAAAGCTACCTGAGTGTGACAGAGATAAATCGTCGGCTGACAACCAAAACTCGCTATAAAACTGTCACTATTCTTAGCAACGTCGTATGTAAATATTGAATGAATTTAATCAGAATTGAGACACGAACTTTATTTCAACTATTTCAAGTAGGTATTCATTACTTTTGAGATTTGGTTATCAACCGACGAAATGTATGAATTTTATTGGCCTACTGTGTGCTTGTCATGAACTGACACCGTAAATTTAACGCAAACTTACTTTTTATTCATTTTGCTCGCACGCACCAATACGCGAGTATGAGCGCGATGGTTAGAAAGTAAAGGCTGAGCCACACCGGATCCGGTGTGCCTTGGCCTTAAGTTTGCGTTAAATTCACGACGGTTGATCACGGTAAGCATACTAGTATTTGTGACAGGTGCAGGTGTGACAATACTGAGAATTGTCAATATTCTTATTTCTCTCATCATAGGGATCCATGTACTACGGTTACCGCTTAACATTTAGCGGGTTATGTTTGTTTGCCATCACCGTGAAATTGTAAACAATCTTGAATATATCCGTAATCATTACTTGTAATCATTTTCATCTATCAGACATAAAAAATATAACAGCAGCTAGACTAGAAAATAACACTAAATAATCGATTTTTATTTTAAGTAATGAAGCCAGCTAGTTTCTATTAATACACTAGAAAATTGGGCTACAAAAAACTACCAGTCCCAACCTATTAAGTAGATTAAAAAGCAAATATTAATACAAAGCTGTTTCACAACATTCATATTTACGTTTCATTTGAACCGTATTAATGAACAATAAGATTGCTTTTGATTCAAGTTCATACCGAAGCTACAAGATTAAACTTTATTAATATTACTTTAGGGTACGCCCGAACCGTTTATCGTGTATGTAAATGTATGTATTGTATGCCTGCACGTCACTGTGTTATCATAAAATAGACGCAAGCTATGAATTCGTAATATCTTGAGTATTCTATTTGACGTTGTATGATTTTCTTTAGCGCCTGAACATATTGCGTAAGTGTAGAACGGAGGGTTGCTATAACTTATTTTGCAGGCGTCAATATAATTATGCTATCCCCTTTGGTAAAATAATTTTATTATTTATATTTATTCCAAGTCTTCAAATGTAATACATATAGATTTAAGTACCCGCACAAATTATATAATGGTCAACATTTTGTCTTTGAACCCGATACTGTGAATGCAGTATAATATACCTACTTATAATTGTACCTACGTACTCGTATTATGTATAAAGATAAAGATAAAATGAAATCTGTCGTTGTAATCGATCTACTCCTAAAACGATTATTCGTCATCTCCTCATCAACATATATAATAGTTTCAGATCAGTCCTAAGAATTGCTATCATACCTTCTTACCTACATTTAAGTCTAAAAACCGAACGTAAAAGTACTTATTTACTTATTTGACCAAAAAGCAGTCTGAATTAAATCTCGTCCGACATTTCAAAGTTAATGTCATAAGAAAAATTAAGCAATTTACTTCCAAATTGATGTCCAAACAAAATATCCCTTGTATAATTTGTAGTACATGTGAATTTCTACTTGATTATGTACTATACAGCAGTAGATGACAAAATTTAAAACAATTTCACTGTAAAATAAGTCGTTTTGTCATTTGTAGAGAAAGGTTTATTTACTGTTACTTTTTTTTTACTTTTATAATGGGTTTTGAATATCCTTTATAATATTCAAAACCCATTATAAAAGTTCTACCTAATAGTGAAGTAATTTTTGTAAGTTATGATTTCGGCATATTGCACCGGAAATTATGGCGATCAGAGATTTAAATTGTATTCAAAATAATCACATACTATTATCAAAATTACATGTCCATGTCAAACTACCGGAAATTGTAGGATGAGATTTGTGACTTCATTTTTAGTGTGTTTAAATGTAATTTTTGTGGGTTTGAAATTGAAAAGGAATAAAATATGTTTTGACTTAAACATACAGTCTGGCAAATAATAAAACTCTGAGAGATTAATTCAAGTAATGATCTAAGTTACTTCAATTTGTCGATGATTGAATTTCAAAAAGCACAAACGACTTCGTGTAATGACATTATGATTTTCATGAAGCAAATAAAGTATTTCTTAAAAAAATTCAGTCTTCTTTTTAAATACGAGTGTAATTACTAATTAACGTTTTTTTTGTTTCAGGTACTTATTACAGGATTAAGCATAATTATAAATTATGTAAGTAGGAGTCCGTGTTATGTAAAATTATGTGAGGGTTTTAATTTGACCATGAGTAAAGTTCAAACTCATGGTAGTATTTGTGTTAGTTTGTATGGTTCGGTCGCAATAATTATAACTAAAAGTTTTATAGAGAGAGAATATTTGAGAAACAGTTGGTTGGATTTTATTATTTTTTTACAACGAGAACTGTAATGTAAATTAAATTGTATGAGACGAAACCTTTAACTTTTTGAGTAGACTTTATCCTTAAATTGCTGAAATATACAGGGTTAGGAATCACCCTTAAAATCGGTGTGAACCTACGAAATTTCCCCAAATTCATTAAAATACTTCCCGCTATAAATTAATAATAGAAATAGCAATGCACATAACAGTAATTGCACCGCTGTTCGAAATTGCATACCAAATATTAAATGAGCAATCATAATAACTGAACCTTTTATTCGATTCAGGCAGGGGTGCTCACTTTGGTACTTTACATCATCACTATCATCAGCCTATCTCAGTCCACTGCTGGACGTAGGCATCTCCAATTAACTACCGTAAAACCATACAACTATAGTACAGTGTTACAACTATACAGGGTGGAAAGGGACGACGTTCCATCCCGCTACCGACCGAGTCTACCAACCATTACGATGAACTTTCACTATGGGACCAACATCGAAAGCGTACATGGAAAATTGACTTTTCCATACTATTGAACTCTAACTAATCACTCACTTTGTATGAGGGGTAAAATTTTTTATTTAGGTAATATTTCGATGTTGGTCCCATACTGAAAGTTCATCGTAATGGTTGGTAGAATCGGTCGGTAGCGGGAAGGAACGTCGTCTCTTTCCACCCTGTAGTCCACAAGTTCAACTCGTAATTGAGCATAAATGGAAATCTTTTATTTTGGTTTGATCTAAGTTTTTTAATCATGAATGAGGAGACTTTGCGTAACAACTGCGTCAATAATATATTATAATAATTACACTAAATCGAGGATATTTTCCTTAGTTTTGGACCATAGTTGGGAGCTTTTGGACTATAGTTGGGTTGTTTTACGGTATGCGTATAGTCACATTAGGAGGTCAATGCCCGTAATCGCCACGCTGGGTAAGCGGATTGGCGATCGCAGTAATGTGTCTACTATGATGACGCTTTGCCGTGTGGTGACGAATACATTTGTCAATACCCCAACTCTTCCCGCGGGTGTCGTAAGAGGCGACTAAGGGATTGAGGTGTCACTGACCATTCTTTGGTACTTTATCTAGCCGCATTTTTTCTAGCAGTTATATTTTAATATTAGCTGTATTTATTATTAGGTTTAGTCTTTAAGTTTTAATACGTAGATATTAAAAGTCTATGATTTCTCGATGTGTTGCGACCCATTAGGAGGGTCCTCGACCGAGAGGGTCTCTAGGAGGGCGCAGGCCCCCAGTATTCTCTTAATGGGTTGAAACTGTGGAGCAAGAACCTTAGACTTAAATTACGTGAGTTCCAGGGAGCTTTGCCAACACAGACTTTGTTTGGATAGGTGAATTTGTACACTGAGGAATTAATGGAAAATACATAGCAAAGAAATCGCTCTAAAAACATATTAAAATGCTTTTGTTCATGCATTAAAGAGTTGGAGACTTAAATATCGGCCCCTGATATTAGCCCTGGATTTAGCTTACAGACAAGTCAGACAACCCTACCTAGAAATTGCCGGAACGACATCGTTACGCTGCCAAAACGTTCCAAGCTAATAAAACCCGCAATAAATGAAAATATGACCGAACGAAAACCAAAATGGCCGCAATTCGTTTTAATTCCCGCCAATAAAGGATTAGACTAGGCTGTTAGGTTCAGCTATTCACGAAGGATTTTCTACTATAACTGTTTAATCCAGTATAACATGACACGGATATTCGTAGACTTAGATTGTGATCATGGGTCACGATTATCCAAAAAGAATAATAGATTGATGATTGGAATGTTACTGATTGTGCTCTGCAGCGCCATCTGTTATCGCGTAGCGGAATTTTCGCTCGTTTTAGTTTTTAGTTCCGCTACTCAACGCTTCGACGCAGTGGTGCTATGAGCGCTCGCTGATTGCGGATACCAAACTTTGAGTGCCCAGTTTATATTCTCTCTGGTTTTCGTTAGTAGGTACCTTAGGGTCTCTTTGTGTTGGTTGTCGTGTCAGAAACTTAATGAAAATACAGTTAGATCGTAAAAAGTTATGTCAGGGCTTTGAAATGCAATAAATTATTATACTATCTTTGGCTAGGGTAGTTTGTACCTATAGACATAAATTAAAGAAATACCAGATGTATCAAGCCCATACAAAAATGTATTCCTGTATTATAGAAGACAGATCCAGAAATATATATTGTTTTTCTAACTTATCGCCTTACAAATTAAAAACTACTTAATTAATTTATTATTATTTTAAAGTGACAAAATGCTTAAGTATTTTACACAATCTCGTGATTTGTTTACTACCTAGTTACCTACAAACATTTATATGTTTATTCAAAACAGGAATATAGAAATCCAAGAATTTTCATATAACCTAACTGGTTTATAAATATTCATAGTAAACTACTTAATAGATTTTGATATGTCATGAACCTCTTGAAATCATCATATAACTAGTATTTATATCGTGAGAATATATTAAAGCTATTCTGCAGTACTGTAATCAAAAATTAATAAGCACTGATTAGGTAGGAGGTAGGTAGATGTCTATTGATTTTTCAGAGATCAGTTAATAATTAGAACTGTCTCAACTTAGCCGCAACTGTCGACTCAAACCATTAATATCATAAATCGGCTATTCTTTGAAAATGTGTCTGCTGATGGATCTAATTGCCGCTACGCTTTTGATACATTTTATATAATATTTGCAAATAATTTTTTGTGTTGTTTCATATGAATAAAAACTTAAACCCAGACTTGTTTTTTAAGAATTATGCAAATAATAAGAATTTGAGTGTCCGTTAATATCTATTTCCTGTAGTATAGGTAAGTACTGTAATTAATGACAGATTTATTTATTTGCAAAGACAACATCATCGTCCAAAATATTATTAGTACTTGCTTATATCTAATCTAAAAACTAATAATAATGGGTATTCTTGAAAGATAGGCTTCACTGGTTGATACGTTTGTAATAATTATTATTTTCCAACATATTACGAATATTTAATTATTCACCTTTACACGAAGTCTGCCTCTACCCTACATGTACTACGTATTTATAGTACATAGTAGTGTGACTACTTAAAAAACACAAATCAAAATATTTAATAAAATAATTTTATTTTTTCCGCAAAAGCTTAGACCACATGTAAGGTTGTAAACACACAAAAAGCACAAAATATTTTTTTTAGTACAGATGGTGTCTTTTTTAGGATCTAGTGCGAGAAGTGGGTCATTTTACGTCAGGTCCAAAACTTCGGAGGGCCATCTGTACTAAAAACGTCGTACAAGACACGTGCAAAAAGGAAATTCGTAACTCAGATTTCCTCACTTCTGTCGTAATATACTATTCATATCTAATTGTCTCTTACGGTTAGGACAGAAAATGCAATCCCATGTTTTCTGTAAATTATTTACACTCCAGTCTGTATTCCACAGATTTTCTTTGGAAAGCGCATCCCATTATTAAAATATGCAACCAGTTTGCACATTGCACATGCACATTGCTAAGCCCCG